>CAUYRH010118350.1:0-61454 GCA_963574655.1 Perodicticus potto
ACACCCCCTATTTTATTTTTTTTTTTTTTTTAATTTGAAAATTTATACAAAATGTTATTTTAAATAAAATTTGTTGGGGCCCACAAAAAAAAAAAAAAAAAAAAAAAAAAAAAAAAAAAAAAGAATTCTTTTAGGATTTCACAAGTTTGTCTGTATCTTTGGCTGTGTTTTCATTCTTATTTTTGGTGTTTGTCTCTCTCTGAGAAGAAAATTGCCAGGGGTCTCTGTGTTTCATTGGGCTTTTGCAGAACTACAGTTTAATTAGTCTAGTCTGCCTTTGGAGGGTTATTCTCTATTTCTGTTTTTATAATATTCTTAAAAATGTCTTTCCTTTTAATGTTTTGTTCTTTTTACTTATGAATTGAAAGCATAATGCCTTCATATCTGTCTTATTTTCTAATAAATTCACTTAATCTTGTGCGTGCCTGCTGAGTGTTTCTTTGGCCCCGTGCCATAGATGGGAAGTGGCGTCCTCTCACTGATGTTCATATCATCAGTAATTTTTGATGTAATTTATCCTTTAGCCAAAGAATTACTTAGAAAAATAATTTAAAATGGGTCAAAATGCTTTTACTTTACCGTCACATCTGTCTTTCGATAGATGGATTCAATTATGTTCTTAAATATCACAAAGAGGTTTTAAGGACCATTCAGCATCTCATTGTCTCTTAGCCGAGAGCAGCTCCCAGATGCTATTCATCTGCCTCTCAACTGTTCCTTTGTCAGAGTCAGAGACGATTCAAAACCTTCCTGACACCCTTAGCAATCGTCGTTTATTGAATTGAAGCAGCTGAATTCAATACAAGTTTAAAGTTGTTTCCTTCACAAATTAGCTCATCTTTCTGGGCTAGAGACACTGAAATAGTGGATAAGCCTGGCCTGACCCAGACCTAGGGAATGTATTTTTTCCCTAAGCAATTTTGTACTTCAAGACATCTATTGTCCTGAGTGACAACAGTGTTGGGAAGTGAGCATACACTGAGCTCATCATGTAACGGAAGAGCAGCATCACGGGCCTGGTGATCATGTTGTTTGTGATGATGGACAGGCTGAAATACATGTAGTGAGTTCTTTGCTACTGCCCCACTGGAGCCCGAGTCTCACTCTTTTCTTTTGTGTGTGTTCTCTGCTGATGTCATCCCAGTCCCTCTTTAGCCTCTGTGGCCCTTTGTAATAAATGTACATCCCTTCATATGAACTAACCTCTGTTTTTTTGAAGTTTAAAAATAGAATTAATATAAGCCTTAAAGTAAAAGCAAAAATGCTAATGAAAGGTGTCATTCTCCCATCTTTTAGGACAGGGAAGATTTAGGCACCTGCCTGGCTCCCCTACATTCCTCAGGGGACAAAAGGAAGAGCAGTTCACCACCACCCCCCCCACCACCCCTGGAACCTAGGGACTACAGATCTCCACAGGTCAATCTTTCTCTAGAAGTCCCAGCTACCGGTCTGCTCCTCCTGCTGGGACTCTTCCCTGGGATGCCCCAGTCTTCCTTGGGTCCATCTCTTTCCTTCAGGACTGACCAGAGCCCACATTCTCCAAGCCCTTACCTATATGGATCGAGAGTATTGTCCCAGTTGCACTGGAACTGGGGCCCAGCAAATACTGAGTACATAGAAACCAGTTTAAACCACTATGCTTTTCTCTCACAGTTTACATTTCTGCCAGTCATAGGATAAAATGGGATTTCATTCTGTTACTTTGACTTTTCCTCATTATTAGTAAGATTGAGCACCTATGTATATAGCCATTCAGCTTTCTGTTTTGTAAATTCTTAGCTTGTATCTTTCCTTTTCTTCACATTGGGTGTTAACCGTTTTCTATGTAATAACATATCTGTATGCTGAACACTAACCCTTTGTTGTTGAATGCATTACAACTCTTAGCTGGTAGCTTGTCTTCATCTCATAGTGTTTTTGTTGTTTGTTGTATAGAAAATTTTAATGTTTATCTAAATAGTTTATTGTTTTCTTTTAACAGAAGAAAATAAAATTGGTGGAAGATGTCCAGTCTTCTCCACTGCCTCCAATTCCTAAGAAAATGTTGAGAGGAGAAAACTGATGATTCACTTCCCTGACTATGATAATAAATAATAGGTGATTTTCATAGGAAAAAGCCCAGGCTGTTTTAACATTTTTATACTAGAGCTTTAAAAAGCTGCTTAAATGTCAATTTGTGCTAAATGACAAGCTTTAAAAGAGAACTGCAAAATTAACTGTCAAGGTTATAAATCTAAAGAAAAAACCCAAACCTTAGGTCACATGAATGTCTGCCAGGACTGGGTAATTTTCACTTTAACCACTTTTTAGTTGACAGGAGTAATCTGTAAATGTTGAAACCTTATTATTTAGGGGACAGGGTGGCTGAGTCATCTTGATATTCAAAGGGAAGAGTTGAAGTGTGCTGTGTATTATCTTTATGCTGTGTTATTAATGGGGAAGACACATGTAGAGTTAAAAACAATGGGTCTAATATATCACCACTCAGGTTCATCTACCCAGAAAGGGAGGTCTCTGGCTACCATGGCAACTGCTTGTACATATAAACTCATTAGCCAGGTAAGGATACAAAGGAGACTAAAAATAATAAAAATGCCAAGTTTTAGAATTAAATACCAAATATGAATCCTCTCATGCACAAAAATGTTTTTGTTATTATACATCTCATGGCCCCTCATTCTCACCCCAAGCTGCGCGTTTAACTCTTGATGAGAACATGCATAGTTTTGACTTATTAATTAGAAAAACTTGCTTATGACATTACAAATAGTTGAAAGTAGTGACTTTTGGTTATTATTAACCTTCAGTTTTTTATATCCAATGACATAGAAAAAACTCAAAATAATCAACTTCTAAACGATAATTTAAGCAATTTATTTGTCTAGTCTTTGAAAAGTGATCTTCTGCAAACTTCTTCCCTCTTCCCAATCCTCCAGGGCAAGCTAAGCCCTACATAATGAGATTGACCCCTCTCGCCAGAGACACTTGGCTAGCTGCGTCCTGCATCATTTCTGAAAGCTGATCTGGCACACAGTTCTGTTTCACTTTTATCCCAGTTCTACCTTCTAACTTCCAGAAAAAATCCAGCCTTTATTCAGCTCTGTGACATCCTTCATTTGTGACCCTGGGCCTAGCCGGTGCTCTGTGGCCTCAGTTCTTCCACCAGTCATTCTTTTCCCCTCAATTTTGTCATAACCTCCTACCCAGTTCTTAAACCTGTTTTTAAAAAATACATTTTCTTGTGTGTATATATATGTGGTCCTCCATATCTGTGGGCTCTACATCTGTGAATTCAACCAACCATGGATTAAAAATAGTAAAAAATAGAAATATGAAATGGCAATACAACAATAACAAATAATATACGTGACAAACTTAGTAAAACAACTATTTGCCTACTACTTATGCTGTGTTGGGTAACATGAGCAATCTAGAGATGATTCAGAAGGGGGTGAAGGTTCTATGCAAATACTACTCCATCTTGTGAAAGGGACTTGAGCATCTGCAGATTTTGGTGTCCACAGAGGTCCTAGAATCACAGACACTGAGGGACAGTTGTATTTGGGGTTTCTAACTTCACGTTATGGGATGCATATAGATGTACAGATGCACGTAGATAGTACAGTGGTTACTGTAGTGGGAGGATTAGCATCTCACACAGCTATGTTTTTGTGACAAGAGCAGCTAAAATGTACTTACTTAGCAAAAATCCCTAATAGGATACAATTTTGTACATTAGTGCTCTGGAATTGTTCATCTTCCATATCTGCTACTTTGTATCCTTTGACCTACATCTCCCATCTTCCCCCTCCACCACTCCTATTCTCTAGCTTTGTGTATTTGAGCTTTTTATTTTATTTTTTAAATATTCCTCATATGGGTGAGATCATGCAATATTTTTCTTTCTGTGCTTGGCTTATTTCACTTAGCATAAGCTACTCTAGGTCCATCTATGTTGTGACAAATGCCAGAATCTCCTTTTTAAGGATGAAAAATATTCCATTGTGTGTGGCGTATATGTGTGTGTATTACATATAAATATGTAAGTATCACATTTTCTTTATCCATTTGTTCATCAGTGGGCATTTAGGTTGTTTCCATATCTTGGCTATTGTGATAGCTGCAATAAACACAGTGGTGCAGACATCTTTACAAGATGGTGATTTCATCTCCTTTCAGTATATAAACAGAAGTCAGGTTGCTGGGTTATAGGGCAGTTCTATTTTTAACTTCTTTAGAAACCTCTATACTGTTTTCCATGATGTTTACATTTCCACTAACAGTGTACTACAGGGTCCCTTTTCTCCAGAACTTTACCAACATTGGTAATCTCTTTTTTTATAATACCCATCCTTATAAGTGGGAGATGATATCTACCAGTGGCTTAATTTGAATTTTCCCTATAAAGAGTAATGTCACCTTTTCACCTACCCATTGGCCATTTTTATGTCATCTTTGGAGAAATATCTGTTCATATCCTTTACTCATTTTTTAATCGGGTGATTCATTTTTGTGCTGTTGAGTTGTAAGTGTTCAAACCCCTCATTGGATATGTGGTTTGCAATTATATTTTCCCAGTGTGTAAGTTGCTTTTTCATTTTGTGGATTGTTTCCTTTGCCATGCAGAAGCTTTTTAGTTTGATGTAAACTCAGTTGTTTATTTTTGTTTTTGTAGCCTAGGCATTTTGCATCATATCCAAAATATTATTTCCAAGGTTAATATTGAGGAACTTTTCCTGTTATGTTCTCTTCTAGGAGTTTTATGGTTTCAGGTTTACATTTAGGTCTTTTGCCCATTTTGAGTTGATTTTTGTGTATTACATAAGGGTCCATTTTAATTCTTTTGCATGTGGAAATTCAGTTTCCACAACACCATTTATGGGAGAGACTATCCTTGTCTGATTGTGTCCCCTTGATGCCTTTGTCAAAAATTAGTTGTCCACATACCTTAGTCCATTTAGTTTTGCTAACAGAATACTTGGAACTAGGTAATGTACAAATAAAAGAGGTTAATTTGGCTCAAATTCTGGTACTGGAAAGTTTAAGAGCATAGCACCGGCATCTACTTGACTTCTGGTGAGGGCGTCGTGCTATATCATAGTGTGGAGGAGAAACAGAAGAGAAGCAGGTATTCCAAGAGAGGACAAACTCAGGATGAAACAGCACTTCATGACAGCCCACTCTCCCAGGAACTAATGCATTCCTGCGGGAGAGAGACTCTCTTTCAGAGAAAAACATTAATCTGTTCATGAGGGATCCACTCCCATGACCTAAATACCTCCTGCTGGCCTCACAGCCCATCCCTGCTGCATTGAGGATCAGCCTTCCAACGTATGAACTTTTGCTCAAATGGTAGCACCCTGTGTGTCTGGATTTATTTCTGGATTCTTTATTCTGCTCCATGGGTTTTTGTTTCTGTTTTTATGTGAGTATTATACTGTTTTGATTATTATAGCTTTGTAATATAATTTTAAATCAGGAAATGTGATGTCTTCAACTTTTCCTTTCTCAATATTTCTTTGATGAGTTGGGAATTTTTTGGTTCCATACAAATTTTGGGATTTGTTTTTTTAATTTCTGTGAAGAATGTCATTAGAATTTTGATAGGATTGGGTTAAATCTGTATTTTGTTTTGGGTAATATGGAAATTTTAACAATATTCTCCCTATCCATATGCATGATATATATTTCCATTTATTTGTGTCTTGTTCAATTTCTTTCATTAATGATTTATACTTTTCAGGGTATAAATCTTTCACCTTAGTTAAATTTATTTCTAGTTATTTTATTTTTTTCTATGCTATCATAAATGGGATTGTTTCCTTGTTTTCTTTTTCATCTGGGGTATTATTTGTGTATAGAAATGTTACTGATTTTTGTGTCTTGAGTTTGTATCCTTTACCTTTACTGAATTTATTAGTTCTAACCATTTTTTGTAGGATTTTGGGGATTCCCACATATAAAGACCATGTCATCTGCAAATAGAGATAATTTTACTTCTTCCTTTCCGATTTTGATGCCTTCCATTTCTCTTTCTGGTTCAATCTCTCACTAGTGCTTCCAGTTCTATGTTGAATAGAAGTGGTGAGAGTGAGCATCCTTACCACTGGATAAGGATGAGGTGTGCTGCACCTTAGTGGAAAAGCTTTCAGGTTTTCCTTGTTAATTATTATGTTAGATGTTATTTTTTTTCATACAGGGCCTTTATTAGTTTGAGGAACTTTTATTCTATACCTAAATTATTAAGAGTTTTTATAAAGAAGTGATGCTAAACTTTGTCAAATGCTTTTTCCATGTCAATTTAAATGAACATGTGGTTCTTACCTTTCTTTCTGTTAATGAGATATCTCACATTGATGGATTTGCATATGTTAAACCAGCCTCCTATGCCAAGGATACATTCTACTTGGTCATGATGTATAATCTTTTTAATTTTATGTTGAATTTTATGTGCTAACATTTTATTGAGGACTTTCGTATCAATGTTCATCAGAGATATTAGCCTGTAGTTTTCTTTTTTGGTGGTATCTTTGGCTTAGATCTCAAGGTGATGCTGGCTTGTGCAATGTGTGTGGAAGTATTCCCTCTAGCTCTATTTTTGGGAGAGTTCATGAAGTTGGTAATCAGTTTTTGGATGTTTGGTAGAATTAAGCCATGAAACCATTTGGTTCTGGTGTTTTCTTGTTGGGATATTTTTAATCCTGTTTTAGATAGTGATAGAGAGCAACTTTAAATCATTATAAACACATTCTTTCCTAATAATAGTTTGTTCTTTTTGTTTAAAAAAAGTCTATGTTTGTACTTGAGGAACAGGTGTCTTCCCTTCAAGTGTTCTCTATCTCCCTCAGTTAGGTTGTTCACATCTCCTAGGTGCTATTTTCCTCTAGACAATCCAGCTCCGGGGCCCTTGGCTTTCAAATCAAAGACTTCACTTTCTCCCCCAGAATGAGGGAAGTTCATAATTCCCCAACCCCAAGCCCAAGCTACTGTCTTGTTCTAAGTATTTGCCAGCATCCCATAAGAGGCAATTCTGGATTACCTCTCAGAGAGTCCAGAGGTTCTTACCCCCAGGACTCTGCCTGCTGCAGGCTGCACCCAGGACCACTTCTGCCCTTTAGCTAAAGCCAGCCCCATGCCAGACTTCTCCTTCTCTAAGGGGAATTCTCTTAGGGGCCCATCTGATTTCTATTAGTTCCCCTGCTTCTTGCTCTTGTCCATCCATTGAGTCTTTGAACTCTGCATATATATTTGACTTGTTCAAAACTTTACCCCTCCCCTGAGTCTCCCATGTCACTCAGAGGATGAGAATAAGTATGTACTTACCAAGCAATTCCAATTCCAAGTTCTGTCTATAGTCTAATCAGGTCCTATACTACTTGTAGGAATTATGATCCTGAGATTCAATTCTTCCTTCATCCCTTCCTTTCCGCCTGCCTGCTATGCATTTCCTCCACACTAGGTCTACAGTGAAGGAACTGATAATCAGGTGAACAGTAAGTAGCACAAGAATGGCATTTTTATGGTGTGAATATACATTTGGTTTACTGAAAGTATGAGTAGCTGTATTTATACTTGAATCTGTTTGT
Source organism: Perodicticus potto (assembly GCA_963574655.1). Classification (NCBI taxonomy): domain Eukaryota; kingdom Metazoa; phylum Chordata; class Mammalia; order Primates; family Lorisidae; genus Perodicticus; species Perodicticus potto. Next base: position 7,587 of record CAUYRH010118350.1, read on the forward strand.
CTGGGTACCTATCTGTCATCATTTTTTTCCTTGCAGAGCTGACATTCAGAGGTCATGCACTGGTATGACCACACTAGTTTGCAACCAGTCTTTGCCTGGTGCTGGCCTGGTTATAAAAATATTTTGAATATTGCTCCTGTCTATATGTATTCACAGAATCACATATCCATATGTGATTCTACAACTATATCTATCTCCATTAAAATAACAAACCATAAACCCAGAGTCAAATAATTATAGATTTTAGATTTGTATAAACAGAACTTTACAAAAAGAAGCAAACGATCAATGGTAACATTTGGAAACTAGAGAGCTTCCATGGCTTATTGGCAGATACAGAGCCAGGAACAGACAGATTCGGGCCTATAACCCAGCTGCCTAAGTCCCTGTCTCAGTTATTTCAGACGCACTCTGCTGTCTCTTAACAAGTTACCCTGGAGATTGAGGTTTTAACAAATGTACATCTGGGTACATTTAGGTAAATTGCCCTGTATACTTTGACAGACCTTATTTATTTTTTTCTGAGCATTGGTTCTCCTAACTGATTTTAGAATTTTAACATAGCTAATAGCAGTGAATGTAAATACTTTAGTGCAGGATTTTTCCCACTTGGTGACAGTTTCCTCATACTCCACATCCTTTCCCTGGCTTCCTCCTCCAACCTTCCGAAAACTGCCGTTCTGTGGAAGGTCTCTTGCTAGCTAAACATTCTCCTAGACTTTCCAAGTCACCATTCTTCCTGAATTCCTCTGCCTAATTTTTTCCCAATCAGGAGAGATAGTAATACTTTCTTTTTCACATTCCCTTCCATGTTAATTCTCATTGGTTCCTTTTTCCTTATATATTTACTTCAAACTTGCATATAATGGTTAAATTTGCTTATTTAACACTTCTTTTTCTTTTTCTTTTCTTTTCTTTCTTTCTTTCTTTTTTTTTTTTTTTTGAGACAGAGTCTCAAGCTGTTGCCCTTGGCAAAGAGCTGTGATATTGTGACATCATAGCTCACAGCAACCTCAAACTCCTGGGCTTAAGCGATTCTCTTGTCTCAGCCTCCTGGAACTATAGGTGCCCACCACAACACCTGGCTATTTTTTTGTTGCATTGTCATTGTTGTTTAGCTTTCCTGGGCCAGATTTGAACCTGCCAGCCTTGGTGTATGTGGTCGGTGCCCTACCCTCTGAGCTATAGGCGCTGCCCTGTTTTTTTTTTGAGACAGAATCTCACTATGTCACCCTTGGTAGAGTGCCATGGTGTCACAGCTCACAGCAACCTCAAACTCTTGGGCTTGAGTGATTCTCTCATCTCAGCCTCCCAAGTAGCTGGGACTACACTCACCAACCACATCACCCTGCTATTTTTGTTGTTGTTGTTGTTGTCATTGTTGTTTAGCAGGCCCTGGGCTGGGTTTGAATCCCCTAGCCTCGGTGTATGTGTCCAGTGCCCTAACCACTGAGCTATGGGTGATGAGCCTATTTAACATTTCTTATGTTAATGTACCGTTCCTAAATTTTTGCAGCTGTCTTTCACTACAGATTTATTTTGAAAGGCCTTGAGATAAAAAAAATTGCAGTTTGTTTCAGATATAACTTTTCTGATAATTGCATAGATTTTCTACTTCCAACAGATTTCAGAGTACCCAAAACCATTTTATTCTACATTTAAGAATTTCATTCTGATAAATCTGAACTCAATTTGGCACATCCTCCATCCATCTTTTGTATTTTTAAATCACTATCAAAGCATTTAAATCACTGTCAAACTCAATATCAAAATTTTCAAAGGAAGATATTTTCCTCTTTTTCCTTTTAGGAAATTGGGAATAAACAAAGCAATGTGGGGGAGAGTATGGCTAGTGGAGAAATCGATTTGCTAAATACAGTGTATCAGGAGCTAATGTTTTCATCATGCACCTAATAATGTAACTGATAACAAAAGGACAAATTTAAAGGCTCTGTTTACAAAGTTGTCACTTGATTGTGTCCTTTCCCCTCTATGAAGCTGGAGTGTCCCCACAGCACCACACATAAGACACAGGCAGAACCCTGCCTATGGGGCCAAGTGCAAGCTGCTTAGTGTAGCTCATGAGGCCTCTGATGACCTGGCCCTTGCTGCTCCTACTGCTCTTACATTGTGATTACACCTTAAACGTCACCCCCCTGCCTGAACTGTCTGTGTCAGTGCATATTTCTGTGCTGAGGATGCCACGTTTCCTTGTACACCTCAAAAACTGTCAAATCCCACCTTTGAGCAACTGTCTGCAGAATGCCTTCTCTAACGTTATCTAAGCCCTCCATACTCCGGCCCCCAGGAGGCCTATAACTTATTTATTGAGACCTTGCACTCAAATCCCTACTAATCATTGTTTGTCTAGAAGATGTGTCTCTGGGGCCATTTTCTCTTACCTTTCTTCCCAGTGTTTTTTTTTTTTTGAGAGAGAGCCTCAAGCTGTCACCCTGGATAGAGTGCTGTGGCATCACAGCTCACAGCAACCTCCAATTCCTGGGTTCAAGCGAGTCTCCTGCCTCCGCCTCCCATGTAGTTGGGACTACAGGCGCCCGCCACAACTCCCGGCCATTTCTTGGTTGCAGCCGTCGTTGTTTGGCGGGCCCGGGCTGGATTCGAACCCGCCAGCTCAGGTGTACGTGGCTGGCGCCTTAGCCTGTTGAGTCACAGGCGCTGAGCCACTTCCCAGTGTTTTGAGTTATGATCAAAAGGAATTCTATGGGCAGTAAGATGGGAATAACCTGTTTTGTTTCTCAGTTTAATGTATTGTTGAAAAAGAGTGGTTGCAATGACTCTTCAGAGGTTTGGTTTTATCTGTGAGTAATTCAGATGTGAGTCAGTGTGTGTGGATCAAGAGATGGAAGTGACATGGAAGCAGCATGGTACGTTCTGGGAGAGAAGGCCAATGCCAGAGAAACAATGACTGGCTGATTGACCTTCTCCCTGGGTGCCCACACAGCTTCTTCAATTTATGGGGGCCTTCTGCTAGGAAAACATGGCTCTGCATGGGTGCTGTGCTCTGAACGTTTGCGTTCCCCTAAAATTTGCATGCTGAAGACTTAAACACCAATGCTATTTGGAGGTGGGAACTTTGAGAGGTGATTAGGTCATGAGCGTGAACCCTCATGATGTGATTAATGTCCTTATAGAAGTGATGCAGAGACCTCCTGGCCCTCCCACCACATGAGGACACAATGAGAAGGAATCACCTACATGTATGAACTAGGCAATGTGCCTTCGCCAGACACCGAATGCACTGGTGCCCTGATCTTGAATTTTTTAAACTCCAGAACTGTGAGAAATGTCTGTTGATTATAAGCCACCCACTCTAAGATGTTTTGTTATAGCAGCATGAACAGACTAAGACTGTGGACAGCATGGGGGTGATGTTCTCGCCTTTTCCTGCATTTTCTAATACTGGAACTCTCCTATCCTGATTATAACTATTACATGTGTCTCAAGACTTCCAAGTTCTTCTGGGACATTCAGTGGCGTTTCCCCTTAACTATCGGACCATTTAGAAAGTCTTTCCTTAAAAAATATGTGAAGTAGGTTTTCTCTTATGTTCTTGAAAAAGACAATGCTTAAAAATGATTCATTTAGAAAAAGTTCTCCCAGGAAGGCTAATGATGATATATTCTGGGGTATTCCTGAAGTGTTGGACTTTATTGTGGTTATGTGGGAAAATAAGTCACAAGCAATTAAAGCCAATCTTCACTTGTTGGTGTAGTAGTTAAAATATGCCGGCCAGATTCAAAGAATTGTATTGGAGTTGCATATCCTTGCAATAGGTTTGGGTAAGATTGTCCTATGAACTGATTCTGCTGCATTCATTAGGGGTTACGTCTGACTGAACAAATGTAAAATATCCTTAATTTTCTACTGAGAACAGGAAGGCCCCAGAGAACAAGAACTTTTCAAAGTTACCAAGAAATTTGCTTGGACTAACTAGAACACGGATCTGTGTTGATGTCATGAAAATCGGAGGAAATATTCCAGAGGTGGTCAGCGCTGAGCTGCTAAAATGTAGCAACATACCTGTTAATATTGTTAGGTTGTATCTACTGAACTGAAGGCTATTGAGGCAGAAATAGTTTGACAAAGCTTTACCAGAAGCCCAGAATGAGCATTGACCAGGAAGAGACACCAACAAAGTTGGGCATGTTCCAAAGTCTGTTACAAGTCAGAACACTTTTCTAGAAAAGCTCAAGAGAAAGGAAGGGGTCTCCTCATTTGGCAGTTGCCTTTTTTCATCGAAGAGTACAATACAGAGGTTATGTAGTCATTGGCTACTGATAACAACATATAGGTTAAAAGTGTTTTACATGTAAGACAATCAGTAAAAGTTCAGAATCAGAAGTGATGAATGATTCAGAAATGAATCAATGTCTTTTTCAGTGTCAGCAGGTTACTTTTTAATCAGTACATCAACAGTTTCAGAAACTCATGATAAGATTTGAGGGACTCTCAGGAAGAGTGTTTACTCAGGGACAGAATTTGTAGGCCATGAATCATAAGACCTCTCCCCAGTGGTTAATTTGGAAACCTGCCAATGTGAGCTGCAGGGTATCATCTGCATCTGTGGGTGTGCTTTACATTTGACAGAGTAATTTCAATCCTTGGAACAACCAGTTCTATAGAGGAAACAAAGACATAAAGACTGATTAAATAGAGCATGAGTTCACATTCAGATCTTCTGACCCCAAGTTAGTAACTACCACCCTACAGGTTTGTCAACTCCAAGAGGGAAGAAATTTAAGTCATGCCTCTTGCCGAGATGATCATTGTGGGAGGTAAGCAGTCACATATTAGTAAGAGATACAGCCACTAATTTATATTTCCCAAGTTATTTTGATGATATACCTTTTATAGTACCAGTTTTTACAAACCGTTTATTAGCACTTTTGAATTTTACAGGTAGTTGAAGAATGTGAAAGCAGCCCAAGTTGCAAATTCAACTTGACTGGAAATTAATAGCAATGCCAGGAACAGATATATATGTATATGTATCAAAACCTTTATAGTAGACCACCTCCCTACATTGACCATCTCCTTAAACTGACCTAATTTTCATAGACTGGATATGCACCACATGTAGGTATCAGTACAGTGGGCCCAATTCCTGTGTTGACCAGTTCGGTACAGTCCCTTGGGTGGTCAACTTGCAGAGGTTCTACTGTATAAAGCACAGGTACCTCATTCTGAGGAACAGATATGTAATGAATGATTTCTTCATTCATTCTAAGACTATTTTAAACTTTAATAAGTGAGTAGATAAAGCAATACTTTTTATAGACCTTAAAGTCTTGTGAGATTTTTACCTAGAAAAGCTGATATAGACAATGTTGATGAAGAATAATGTTATTTAAATTTATTAAAATTCTTTTTAATTATATAAATAGTACAAGTATATCTTATTTTATTGTGCTTCACAGATAATACTTTTTTAAAAAATAAATTGGAGGTTTGTGGCACCCTTTTGTAAAACAAGCCTATCACTGTCATTTTTCTAAGAGCATGTGCTTACTTCCTGTCTCGGTCTCCCATCTTAATAAATCTCACAATTATTCAGACCTTTTCATTATTATCATTTTATGGTGATTGGTGATCAATGACCTTTGGTGTTGCAATTGTTGGGGGCACCAAGAACACACACTGTTTACTGCTAAAATGTAGCAGCATACCTGTTAATATTGTTAGGTTGTATCTACTGAAATGAAGGCTATTGAGGGAGAAATAGTTTGACAAAGCTTTACCAGAAGCCCAGAATGAGCATTGACCAGGAAAAGATACCAACAAAGGGGCCTGCTAAACAACAATGACAACTACAACAAAAAAATAGTCGGGCATAGTGGCGGGTGCCTGTAGTCCCAGCTACTTGGGAGGCTGAGGCAAGAGAAATGCTTAAGCCCAAGAGTTTGAGGTTGCTGTGAGCTGTGATGCCATGTACTCTACCAAGGGCTACATAGTAAGACTCTGTCTCAAAAAAAAAAAAAAAAGAAAGAAAAGAAAAGAAAAGAAAATCTGCTAAGACAGAGAGGTAAGGAAGCTGAAGAAAAGTTTGAAGTTGGAAGAAGTTGGATCATGAAGTCTAAGGAAAGAAGCCATTTCTGTAACACAAAAGTACAAGGTAAAATAGCAAGTTATCCAGAATATCGAGTGACGATAGTTATGAAGGTAGCCACAGTGGATACCATGCACAAAGCAGCCTTCTATCGGAACAAGGTGCTGTTTCGGACCTCCACCGCTAATGAGGAGAAGTCACTCCCCAGCTTCAAAGCTTCAAACCAGGCTTCCTCCCTCATTAGCGACTAATGCAGCTGGTGACTGCAAGTCTAAGCCGGTGCTCATTTACCATTCTGAAAATCCTAGCCCTTAAGAATTATTCCAAATCTACTCTGCCTGAGCCCTATAAATGGAACAACAAAGCCTGACAAAGGACGATGGCACATCTCTTCACAACCTGGTTCACTGAATATTTTAAGCCCAGTGTTAAGACCTGTTGCTTAGAAAAGGATTCCTTTCTATTTAGAAAGTAATATTTATTAGTACTCATTGATAAGGCACCTCGTCACTCGAGAGCTCTGATGGAGATGTACAAGGAGATTAATGTTGTTTTCATGGCTGCTAACACAATGTCCATTCTGCAGCTCATGGATCAAGGAGTAATTTTGACTTTCAAGTCTTATTACTTACAAAATACGTTTCATAAGGCCATAATTACCATAATAGTGACTTCTCTGATGGATCTGGGCAAAAGTCGATTGAAAACCTTCTGGGAAGGTTACCAGATACCACTAGAGACCACTAAAGACATATGTCTAGATACCACTAAAGACATATGTGATTTATGTGAGGGGATCAAAATATCAACATGAACAGGACTTTGAAAGAAGTTGATTCCAATCCTCATGGGTAACTTTGAGGGGTTCAAGACATCAGTGGAGGAGGAACTGCAGATGTGGTGGAAACATCAAGAGAACTAGAATTAGAAGTAGAGCCTGAAGATGTGATTGAATTGCTGCAATCTCGTGAAAAAATTTGAACACAGTAAGCGTGAGAAGTTGCTGCTTATGGATGATACAGGTAGGGGTTGCTTGAGATAGAATTCACTTCTGGTGAAGATGCTATGAACATTAATAAAATAACAACAAAGAGATTTAGAATATTACACAAACTTAGTTAATGAAGCAGTGGCAGGCTTTGAGAGGATTGACTCCGATCTTGGTAGAAGTTCTACTATGAGTAAAATGCTATCAAAACGCATTGCATGCTACATAGAAACCTTTCCCAAAAGGAAGGTTCAAACTGCTTGTGGCAAACTTCACAGTTGTGTGATTTTAAGAAGTTGCCACAGCTACCCCAACCTTCAGGAACCACCACCCTGATCAGTCAACAGCCATGACCATGAAGGCGAGACCCTCCACCAGCAAAGAGATCCAACTTGCTGAAGGCTCAGACAATTGATAGCACTTTTTAGCAATAGAGTATTTTTACATTATGGTGTGTGCCTTTTTGAAAGACATAATGTCATTGCATACTTAATAGACCACAGTACAGTATAAACATAACTTTTATATGTACTGGGAACCAACAAAATTTGTACTCACCTTATTGTGGTATTGGTTTTATCGCAGTGGTCTGGAACCAAACCCACAATATCTCTAAGGTATGCCTTTGTATGAGGAAATTCCTGGTAAATATTCAAACAGCAAAGAGGGATGCAGAGTAAGTAAAAGAGTGAAGGCATATGTGCTAGTTATGTATCACGGATACAGACCTTGCCTACTAAATGTGGTTAAATCTTTTCTGCTAGATAGTCCTTCCTTTCTCCTTTCTTTGTGGTACTTTTTTTTAAACCATCTAGAAGATTTATGTTTTGGTGTAGTCCAATTTCTCAGTTTTTTCCTTATAGTTTCTGGGGTTTGTGTCTTGTTTAGCAAGACCTTTCCGAACATTTAAAAACTTTTCTTATATGATTTCCAATTATTTTATGCATAGATGCTATATTTAATGTTTTGTGGGGAGACGAAGTTTAATCTTCATCAGTATATCTTTCATAAAGACATACCCAGTTGTTATATCTTCTTTAGAAGAGTTCATCATTTCCACACACATATTAAACATTAACTTCTAATATTAAATTTCCATATGTATGGAGAACAATTTCTAGGCCCTCTATTCTATTTCATTGATATATGCTTTTATTTATCTCAGTTCCTTTGTTTTTATTATTGAGGTCTATACTATTTTTGAATAAATGTCCCCTTTTATTTTCTTTTACAAAAAGTTTTGGATATTGTCGAGTATGTTTTTCTTTCACTTGAACTTTAGAATTAGCTTGTTAAATTACATATGCAGCAAAAATCTTATTGGGATTTCAAATGAGATTATGTTACATAAAGATATTAATTTGGAAAAAACGATCTAAGAAAAAGGCAGGGCTCTCTATTCAAATCTAATTTAATTGCCTTCAGTTTTGAACCTTTTATTTAGAATAAAAGAGGAAGACAACACTTGTAATAAGAAAATAATTTATAGTCTATAAATTTATAGACTGTAAATTTTTGAAAAAAAAATTTTTAGCCACTCTGTCTATTGTCTATTTTATGTGACTTTTGAAGTGCAATTTTTAATTTTTATCAGTTTTACTCCTTTATGCTTTCTATTTCATTCTTTTTAATCTTTACAAATTCCCTTTTCTTCATTCTCTGAAGTTATTTTATTATTGTTTTTTGGCTAATGACCAGAAAAATTTATTCACTTTACTTTTTTACTTAAAATCATAAATTATATCAAGCAAACAGAAGTACAGAGGGCATATCTGTGTTCCCCACGCAATTTGGACAAATTCTAATAATTTGCTTCATTTGTTTAAGAAATAAGTATTTCAGATATGAAGTTGCTGCTGTGCCCTTCACTAGAGATAATTACCATCCTAAGTGAAGCATTCATCATGTGTTTACTATTTATTTATTTGTTTACTTATACTGCTCAACTCTGCTTTAATAGAGGTAATCAAGGAGGAGAACATTCCAGGCAAATTACCACATGCCTGAACGCAGAGAAGTGAGAGAGAAGCATGAGTGGTTAGGAAGGTTATGGGTGGCAAGCTTTAGGAGAAATGGGCGAGAGTGAGCAAGGCCAGATCACACAGCATCTTGTGTCCTGTGCTGAGGAGGTTGAACTCTACACCTTCCTAACATCACTAAAGTGTGTAGGGCATCTTATTCTGGAAGTTACTCATGACATTTTGTATTCATCAGCAGAATAAATTCAGGCTCAGACCAGCTCAAGATCAGTGGTTTTCAACCTTTTTTTTATCTCACGGCACACTTGAACTTATAGTTAAACTTCTGTGGCACACTTAAATTATGTTCATAAAAAAAAAGTAAAAAAAGGAATATTCTTGTCCTTTGAACTTCTTTTGAAAATAATTTAATTAATGATCTTTAAAACTTTTTGCATCACACTGGTTGAAAATCACTGCACTAGATCCAGGTTAACTGGAAAAGGACAGAATTCAAGTTATAACTAGAATTCTATCTTCTTGTTCAGAGCCTTTCCTGGGCAATCTCTGCATGTTTTTATATATAGTACACTTATATCTTCCCAGGAGCAATATAGAGTTTACCTAAGTTTTTAAAACTCTGGATCATTAGATCATACTCTTCATAGCCTTTTGCAAATTGCTTCTATTATTTGTTTAACACATTATGTGTTTATGATTTACCCATGAAAATACATGAAGTTCCAGTCTATAAATTTTAGCTACTCTGTAGCTTCCTTTAATGAATGAGTCACAACATATTTAAACAATATTATGATGATGGGTTTGAGTGAAAAAAAAAGGCTTTACCTGGGATAACATTAAAGGGAGCAGCAGAGCAACTGTAGGACAGTAATAACGTTGAGTTCAGACACTGCAACAGAGTGTAGGCTGAACTGCAATTGCCATCATGTTTGGAAATTGACTGTAATCTTTGTCATTTCTTTTAAAAAATTCTTTGTTAAGTTTATTCAGCATTTTCCTATGGCACTCAAGTGGAAACCACTTAGATAATGTGATTAATATTATTAAAGTTTGGTTTTCATTCAACAGCCATAAATTTTATAAAGCTCACTTCTTTTTCTAGTTTAAAATTAGGACACGGGAAAATCATTTCAAAAACAATGGAATTTTCTGAATTTAAGTAATTTTCTGCCTTAAAGTAATATTGGTGTATCTGTTTAACTCTTCTTCTTTCAAAATATGATGAAAAACTAAATTTTCATCTACCTCTATTTCTTGGATTTCCCTTTCTTTCTCTCTCACATCTGTTACAGTCTAACTAAACAGAACACAAAACAAAAATATCAAATAGATTGATGTTCCCTACTCTAAATATTAATGTAAAACCTTTTTAATTTCTTTTTTAGTATTAAAATTGCTTTAGAATAAATTTTTATTCTGATCAGAAAAACCAATTTAAAAATGGCAGTGTTGCCTCATCTGATTTAAGGCATTTGAAACTATGATAGAGCCCTTGAAGTTGGCACAGAAACCCCATTCTACAGGGTTGACTTATGCTAGATGGTTTGCCCGAATGTCTCCAGGTCAAAATTATATACTGTAAGTGGAACTTTTATGTGCAACCTTATGAAGCTTCCTTATAAAGAGAGAGCACAGCAGCACCTGTGGCTCAAAGGAGTAGGGTGCTGGTCCCAAATGTCAGAGGTGGCAGGTTTAAACCCAGCCCCAGCCAAACACTGCAATGAAAATATTTCAGATTGTATATGAAGTCAGCACATTGTGCCCCATGATTGCACCAATGTACATTATGATTTAATAAAAATAAAAAAAATTTTAAAACATAAAAATAAAGTAATTATGATTTAATAAAAATAAAAAAAAATTTAAAAATAAATAAAAATAAAATAAAATAATTAAAATTAAAAAAGAGAGAGAGAGAGAGAACACGCCCTTCCTCATGCTTCTTCCTTCCTATTGGCTGAAATCAACAGATAAGCTGGAGCTTGGGGAGGCACGTTGGACCCTGAGATGGTATCCACATGTTACATGTCATGAAGCAACAGGACAGAAGGAGCCTGGCGGTGATAGAGCTACCAAGAAGCCCTGGAGAGTACCCCTCCAGGCTTTCAGAGAGAAAATAAAATTCCAACATGTTTAAGTCACCATTATTTTATTTTTGATTTTTAAATTTCTGATTAATATGAGGGTACAAATGTTTAGGTTACATTGTTTTCAATTCTAAGGTAAAGTTCAAGTTGTAGCTGAGCCCTTCACTCAGGGGGCCATGCTGAACACCCTCACATTCTGCACCTTAAGTGGGATTCAGCCAATCACCCTCCCTCCCCTACCTCTTCTTTGCTCTCTCCCTTGCCAGACTGTTATTTTAAATGTATATTTTTCATACTCAAACCTAATCCTAACAAATACAGACAGAATTCCACTCCACAGCCCTATCCTGATGGCTGTACTTACCCATGCCTCTGTCCTCATTCCTCTCCTCACCCACCACCACTGGTTCTTGTGACTGAACTTCATCAAATGGTCTTGGCTGCATAATCTATGGCTCTTTTTCTTACTGGCTTTTGGAGCCTCAGGATGACCATGCTGTGGAGTTGGCTCATGCCTGAACTGGAAGCATAAGAATATTTTGAATAGGATAGAAAGGTTCTTGACTAATTAAGGAAGATTAATTTTTGCTGTCCTGTGACTATTGTATAGCCTATTTGGAAAAAGTGTGAGTAGGGGAGGCAGGGGAACTTTGTGATTTCTTTGTCTTTACAGTTTTATTTCTGTTGTGATAATAGCTTGTCTGAACTGATATCCTGAGGGCAAACTGATGGCCATGCCGCCATCCTTCAGTTTTATTCTGGAACCTTCTAGTTCCTGATCCTCGCTCTCCACCCTCTCCAGCTTGCTAGCCTGGGCTCTAACTCCTCAGCTTGGGCCTTTAGATGCCTTGGATTTTTTCCTTGCTCCTGTGTGTGGTTCCTCCTAGAGAAGAAGTCTTCAGCCTGGGACTCTTGTGTCCTGAAGGCATTTGCTTCAGGTGGAGGGAGTCTGTAAAACCTTGTTACATTCTCTGTGAACTTTTATAAATCTATGGATGGGTGCCTTTCTTTTTTTCCACTTGGAAAGCTATAGTTTCACTAAATTCTCAAAGAGATTTCATAATTATGAAAAGCTAAATGGTTTCCATATTTTGGATCTTGATGAAGCCAAACACTCAATGAGCTGCCAACATGGATCATATTACTTGATATCATACAGCCTGCTTTTAGTGAATTGCTTTCTGACAGTATGCCATCTGTTTACATTGAACAACATCATAATAAATAGCTGTATAAAACATGCTACCATATTTACTATAAGCAAATACATTGTCCCCACATCGTACATTGACCTTTTAAACCCATGATAGAAATTTCTCTTAGATCTCTGTACCAGGAAATTAAAACCCTATATTTGTCCTTAGATTATTTTTATGCTATGTCTCTGTTACTTCTCTAACTATTAATTCTCCTTTGCTAGAAAGAAACACAAGCACAATTTGGTGCTATCTTTACTTACCTATGGTTTCATCTTATTTTTCCCATTCTGATTTTATACTCTGCTCATTTTTAGGCTCTTATGTGTCTATTACATAAGCTGCCTCATATTCTCTTTTAGAAAGATTTTTGATAACATGTATAATCATCACTTGAAGGATGCATCATTAATTTCTGGATGGACTCTAATGCTGTATTAGGTGTTGGTTTAACCATGTATGTCCAACTTTAAACATAACTTCTTTCTCATCGGCAGGGATGTTTGCAGAAATCACGAGCCAAAGTGACATCAATCTGTAAGCAGTGCGGTCTGCCTATTGGGTGGCCACTGAGTGTGAATTTAATCCTGTTTTTCCAGAAAAGATTATGGAAGATAAGCAGATGGAGGCAAGAGACAGCTGCTTGGGGAAAGTAATCAGGCCTAGAGAGGTTAAGGAAAGTTTTAAGGTAATAGTATTAGCAATCGGCATGGGAGGTGTCTAGGGAGAGAGAGAGAAGGGGGTCTGAAGATTTTGGCCTAGGTGAACCTCCTTGAGAAGAAAAGGATGTTGAAAGGGAGCTTGAGATAAACTAGGAGAAAACTAGGGCAGAAGCTAGAGTTCTAAAGATGCATGCTCACTAGCATCAAAAGTAACAACTTTTATCAAGACTTCTTGATCAATGGGCATAATAGATGCTGTGAACTGCTCGATTGACTCACTGGTGAATTCTGAGTCAGTGTGATAGATAGAGATGACAGGATCGAGATCCCGGGGTTTAGGGGAGGATAGGTAGTAGGCGATGAAATGCAGTAGAGACTGTGAATTCTAATGGCCTGTCAGCGTAAGATGGTAATGAAATCGGACTGAACGCCGAGAGCAAGCATGGTCCAGGGAAGTTTTCTGTTTTGTTTTTGTTTTTCTTTCTCCAATGACAGTGAGAGCTAACAATGATAAATATTAGTTTGGAGAGAGAAATGAGATTCTTCTTAAGCTTGGGATGGAGGGAAATGATAGTAAAGAATGAAAGAACACACCCAGGAAAGATGATAGTTTTTGAAGGAGGAAAGGATATCTCTTCTGAAACTTAAGAAAGGATGGAGGTAAAGACAGGTATTTTTTGTGAATAAAAGGTGAGATGAAGGAATACAAGGGATGACACATTTTTAAGAAACAAAAAAGTAAAGATTTTAACTAAACCATGGGGAGAAGGGCTGGGGTTAGTTCTGATATAAACAGCCACCTTGGGGTGAGATGAGTTAATAAATGAGTGACAACAGCAAAAAACAAAGTGGACAGAAGGAAGAAGGTCAGTTCAACAACCTCAGAAACTTTGCTGAAAATCTGTCCTGGTAAGACACTGGACTAGTAAAGGCTAGGATCAAAGAAGAGACAGTCCCTTTCCTTCTGGAAATCACACTTAGTGAGCAGGCGAACAGCTGCTCAGCACAGGGCAGGTGGAAAGCAGGCTAGAGTGAAACATTAGCAGAGTCACAGGCAGACTTTCAATGATATTTGCTGGGCATAGAATAGCACTTGAAGTTGGGTTGAGGGACTGTGAAGATTCAGGTTAGCTAATAACCTCATGGACATACCCACGGGCAGCGCTGATCAGTCACCATGATCCCCATGACCAGTCAGAGAAGGGAGGCATGTTGAGTAAGGACAAGTGATGCTCCTGCGTGGAGGGAGAGAGAACACTGTTGGGTAAAAAGGGACCATCTTCACAGGACTGTCGAGTGAGACATCTTTAAATGAATGATAAGAGGCCCCAAGATTAAGCCTATTGATGGGTCTTTGAGGCAGTGCAGAGGGAAAGGTTGGGAAGATGTAATAAGGGTTTGCACATGTCATAATGTGATCTAAACAAATAAGAGGTGTACAGGGGTTGTGTGGGAGCTGGCTCCCCACAAATCTGAGAGAGGTTAAGGCATGTAAGATCCTGCTCACCCATGAAAGTCTCTAAATACAGGAGTTCTGATTCCAAAATCATTTCCATTTATAAGTTGTATCCTTTTGATACACTCTGTTGTTGCAGAGCTACCTTGCCATGAAGATTCATTACCTTTTCTTAACTTTTCTCTTCCTGGGCCTGCTGTCCACTTCAGGTAAGACGTTAGTTGTAGTAAGGGAAGAGTTGAAGTGAACGAGGTGTCTGTATAAAATGATACAAACAATGCTCTATCAACAATGTTATTAATACTCAATAAGTACTCAGTGAATGATTAGTGAATGAATTTGTTTCTTTCCAAATGATGCTTTGAGAATACGATTAGAATTTGGAGAATTTCAGGATTCCCTTACTATTTTGTACTAAATTTTTCACCTCAGCTATAGGGTAGAATCTTAGATTATTTCCAAGAAGGGGGATTTAGAGATTATTTCCTCTCCCCCTTTATTTTACAAATAATGATTCTGAGACCTTAAATCTGAGTCTTCTAACTCCCAGTATACCAGGTCAATTTTATTTACACTTACATGTTTCTTTGCCTAATCTAGGAAAGGTACAATTAGTATTCACTTCATGGAGTTCTGTTCACGTGTGCAAATTCATGTTAATGGCTTTTAAGAAGTACTTGACAAATACAGTGTATCTTCAAGGTCACCATACATACCTAGGGAAAATGAGAAAAATGTAGCTAAATGTACCTTTATTTATAAAATATTTATTACAGAATTTTACAAAATACAAAATATTTCTCTACTTGTTGATATATACATATATAAAATATTAACAATACATGATATAAAATATGAGTTTAATTTTTCTTATGTATGGTGACCTTTGGGACACCCCATAGTAAGTGCTGAAATGTGACATGTTATTATTAACATTATGACTATACTTCTTTTTTAGTTTGTTCCCTTCTGTAATTTCTTTTCTTTTTTTTTTTAAATTAAATCATAGCTGTGTACATTAATGCAATTATGGGGTACAATGTGCTGGTTTTATATACCATTTGAAATATTTTCATCAAACTGGTTAACATAATCTTCCCCGCATTTTCTTAGTTATTGTGTTAAGACATTTACATTCCACACTTAGTAAATTTAACATATACCCTTGTAAAATGCACCGTAGTTGTGTTCCCACCAATTTGCAATTCCTTTTTTTAGTTCAGAACATCCTCAAGCAAGAAGGGCCCGGAAAAAACCGTAAAGTTATTGGAGTTTATCTTTAAAACTTCAGGTGCTCATAAATAAAGGCCTTTATTTATGATAGGGTTGAGAATAGGAAAGAAGGAGGATGGAGAGGGAGAATGTTAGGGAGCTGAAAACACCGAAGGTAAGGAGAGAAGAGTGGGGAGTCCTCTGTCAGGGATGGAGCAGAAGGGGTTGAAAATTATTTGGGAAGTTGTGGTGCCATTAATAGACAAGCAAATGCAGGCAAAGAGAGCTGATTTGGGGGATGAAGCCAGGGAAAATGATTTTAGAAATGGTTACTTTGAAGTGACAGACATCGAAGTGGAAATAATATAGTGGAGATAAGAGACTAGGAGAAAGCTCGTGGCTGAAGATAAAGATTGTGGACCTTCCAGAGAGGCATGACCATGAAGCTCTGACTAGATTACCACCTCTTTTTCCTTGTTCCAGAACATATAAGGAAGCTTGCAAATTGGATACAAAGAAGTCTTTTTTAAAAGCTAAATACAGTAGCACCTCCATAGTTGACCACCTTTCTACATTTGACCTAATTTTCATAGTCTGGTCATGCACCGCATGTATGTATTAGGATGGGAAACCTCATTCCTTATGTTGACCACCTCTGTATGTTGACCAGTTACAGTCCCTTGGATGGTCAGCCACTGTACTTAGTAAGAAGATTCAGGCAGAGGAAAATCAACTTTGAGAAAAGTTTGGAAGAGTGATATTATCTTACAAAATGGGCTCAGGCAAGGACAGTGGAATGGAGGGTAGCAGTCCTTGATGTGGGTCCCATAAGGAATGGAGTGCCTAATGGTTACTTCCTGAGAGACTGAGCTGGTAGGATATCCACCATGGTGAGGTGTTAAGCATTGGCCTTTCTTAAAGGAAATTGTCCATAATGCTTTATGCAGTCCAAGGGGAGGTCATTGAATCCTGTACACCAAGTCAAGTGGACCTGCAGGCCCTATGGGTTCCTTCTGAAATATATTTTATAAAGCTGATTAAAACCTGTTTTGGTTGGGCCATTCTCACCAGTATTTTCCCATAAAGCTTTATATTTGAAGACTTCAGTAGAAGTTTGTATATATGTTCACAAATAAATACATTCTGACTTGGTTTATCTGTACATTTTTAGGAACTGAAAATGTTCGTGAATTCACTATTGTAATGGAATGTAAAAATGAAACACTGTGTAATTCTCCAAACAGAGACAGACCATGCTATGACATGAAGAACGTTGGAATATGTGTCTTGAGTTTTAGAAAACGTCCAAAACCACTGACCATAAAGAGACAACCAATTAGGAAGACAAGATGACCAACTCCCTTGTCTTATTAAAAAAAAAAAAAAAGAAATCTGCTTTCTTTTCTGCCTTTTTTCCCTCTACTAGCGCATGTGTTTATTGACAGTTTAGACAAAAGTTTCTCAAGGAACTTTAGATGTGTAGGATAAATTACAGTGAGAACCAGTATTTTTTTTCTTTAGTTCTGACAGGTCAGGGAATCTAGATTTGAGAAACCAAAATGGACCTGTCCTGTTTGGATTGTGGGGGGGACGTTTTGGAGGCAGTGTGACGTGGGTGGAAGGAGGCTGCAAGGAGGCAACGGGACCGTGGCGTGAGTGTGAGATGAAGATGGGGGCCGAGGGGAACAGAGATTGAGGGCTAGCACACCTCACAGACGGATTCTTCCCTCAGTGTTTTGCAGGATTTTGGTAAAGACTTAGCTTTCTCATTTGTCCTTTTGCTCAAAATCTTTGATTGTGACATATTAGTGTTTGCATCACTAAAGTGATTTCCACTCCCTGACTTTACAAGCCAAACACTCACGCTCTGGCCCAAGCAGACCTGGTAAGGTGGGAGAGGGATTCTCTGAGCCTGGGATTCCTTCGTGTGGCCTGTGATGCTCACAGCACCTCGTCCTCCACGGCTCCGAGTCCCACCTCAACAGCTCCGCTCTGAAACCGCTGTTGTCGATTTGTAAGAAATCATAGCATGATAGGACAATTGATCATAATTTGGGTAAAAATGTAAATTAGGTCAAATGTAAATACTTCCCATGCAGTAGTATCTGCCCTTTACATGTGAAGCTTATTACTACTAGTAGGTGAGGTTCAGATTAAATGTGGGTGGTTCAGTCGGGATTCTGGGTGGGCACTGCTGAGAATTTGGAAGAGGTTTACGAGGTGTGGGTGGGGCTGCCCCAATGAAGGAGGGGTCGGGAAGTGACCAGGAGCGGGCGATGCAGGGGAGGGAGGCTTTAACACACACTCCTCGGCCTGAGGGTCCCCGGCGGGGCCCTGGGACAACCACTGGTGGAAACCAGAAAGAGCGGGGAAAACACAGCAAGTCAAATACAATGGCCTGTCTCTTATTACCAGATCGAGGGCCAGCAGTGAGGGTGTCAGTGGGAATACTGCTACCGAAGTGCTTAGAGAAAACGGCGGCAGCTGCAGGCCGGGACTTTGGGGTCCAGACGGCGGGCGCCGCCCCTCCCAGGTGAGCGGGGTCTCTTGGTGATGCTGTTGAAAGCGGCCGGGAGGGAGGCGTGACAGTGACCTCCTCCTGCCTCCGACTTCGGTCCTCTACCCTCCCTGCTAAGGGGCTTCCACTCCCCGCCCCCAGGCGCAGCTCCGGGAACTCAGACGTCTTTGCCCAGCACGTCGCGGCCGGGCTCGGGGCTGTGAGGGGCGCGGTGCGGGCGCTCGGGGTGCGGCGCTGCGCAGGGCCACGGTCAGCGCGCGCGCTCCGGGACAGGGGGACCGGCGCTGGGCAGACCCAGCTCCCAGGTGGAGCGAGGCGCAGGCCAGGGCAGGCCCGACCGTTCCAGGGCGCTCAAAGTCGTCCCTGCCGTTTGGATCTGAAAATCATGGCCCAGTTCTCCCTCCTAAAGTCCTGTGTGCTTTGAAAAAGGTGCATTGAACCCATAAATGCATTTATGTATACATGATCTATGTGTTTAGGATTTAATCAAGAAAAGGAAAAGGTGCATTAAAAACACGTACGGTGGGTTGTCCGTGTGTCTCGCTGCTATGCAAACATCTTTCCCATCTCTATGCGCAGTTCTCTCCCTATTCACAAATACTTGGGGCAGGTATTCCAGTTGGTCGCCCAGCCTCAGGCTTTCTCCCAGATCCATTCCACTTCACTAAAAAGAGGAGAAAGGGAGAAAGAGGGACGGAGAGGGGAGAGGGTTACCAGGCTGCGGCTTAGCTGTTTGTGGGTGGCTGGAATTTACATGCTCAGATTCACCTGTTCACTGAGGTATGCACCCAAACAAATAGAAATCAGTAACAACAGCAATGGCAAAACAGGAAAAATGATGATAACACTTCAGTACCTGCTTACTTGCTTATGTGAGGCAGGTACTATTAATATCACCTGTGTACAGAGCGCTCCGAGGCACCGGAGAGATTGATTAAATGAACTTGGAGCGCTGTGAGTCGTAGGGGGTGACGCTGGGATTCAAATCCAAGCAGTCCACTCTGCAGTCCAACCCCTTACCCACCGTCTAAAGCAAGTAGAGCCCATGGTAAAATTTGAAGGTACAAACTAGAAGCAACATTTCAAGATAAGTACTCGACAAGTTGATAGCAGGCCAAGCCAACTGGCTTCATTGAGTAAAAATAGAGAGTTCTTCAGTTTCTAAGGAAGTGGATTTGTTGCCTTTCAAGGGAAGTTGGCTTTCTGGAGGCAGGAAATAACAGGATTTGCAGTATATGGATCATTTAGTAAGACACATTCTGTAGGACACACAGAGCAGGAACCAACTTTAAAGCTGTGTATGTAAAAAATGTTCTTTTAGTTTATATCTCAAATGGACTCAGCTAAAAATATAAATATGAGACATTGCAATTCTTTTTAAAGAAAAGTAATTATGTGCATTAGTATCAGGAAGGTATCAGTTGGAATGAACAGGGATCTAGTCACATTAAGACAATGTAGTGGAAAGCCCTTGTAATCCTAGCACTCTGAGAGGCCAAAGCAGGTGGATTGCTTGAGCTCAGAGATTCAAGACCAGCCTGAACAAGAACGAGACCTCCCCACCCCATCTCTACTAAAAAACAGAAAAACTGGCCAGACTTGGTGGTGCACTCCTCAAGTCCCAGCTACTGGGAAGTGGAGACAAGAGGATCTCTTGAACCTGGAGTTTGAGGTTGCTGTGAGCGATGATGACAAGGCATTGTAGCCTAGGGCACCAGAGTGAGACTGTCTCAAAAAAAAAAAAAAAGAAAGAAAAAGAAAAGATAATGAAGCTCAAAGTCTTTGTGATACACACAGTCAGTAGTATGATGCTTCATTCTTGAAGTAACTAACTACAAAATGGTGTGTATCAATAAACTTACATATGAATTTATACCAATTGGTTGACCAAAAAATAGGCATTGCTTTTCCATTTTCCAAGCAGTGTTAAAAATGTTAATAAAATGAGTTTGAAGTTCCCAGCTAAAGATAAAAGACAATAAAAAATCATTATCAAGTTCCCATCTCCCTGAGCAGTACCCTGTTAGTTCCTGGTAGCAGAAAACTCCTTAGGGCCTCTGCCTGAACCAACCTGCTGAGCAATCTTGGACCTCCTCACCACAGCTGAGGAAGCAGATACTGGAAACTTTTGCTCTTAGAAACTTTTCACCCTGAAAACAAATGACTGTATTTTGATTTCAATTTAATTCAGAGAGTTTATTGGTTATTGACTATGTTTTCTACCTGGACTCAGCTTAAACACAATTATGCACTTGAGAGTCTCCTAGTGTCATTTATGTAGCAACACCGTTTATACTTCCATAATATAAATTACTTCATACAGTTACCTGAGATGATATTTTAGCAATCAGATGACAAAGATCATATTTAGTGCTGGTGGGAGGAGAGAAAAATTGATATAAGCTTTCTGAGAAGCTGTCAGTATGGATCAGGAGACTGCAACTGCTTTTAATTTTTTTCTCACCAAATAGACTTAGTGAAAAATAATCCTTTTCAACACATGGTCTCATATGCAGCATGATAGCTACAATGGTAATGCAAGTCTTGGGACAGAGAACTTTGGTTCTGATGGTAATAGTGAGATCAATTCTTTAACAGGTATGATTTTGTTAGTAAAGATGCCCCTTCTAGTATTAAAAAAAAATTCTTTTTCAAAACTAGGCAGAAGAGATGGAGTGATACAGATGAGCCATACTACATATAACATGTCAATGTATGTAATAATGCATATATTATCCTTGGCTGGATGCGGTGGCTCATGCCTATAATCCTAGCACTTTGAGAGGTCAAGGTGGGAGGATTGCTTAAGACCAGAAGTTGGAGGGCACCCTGATTAAGACAGTGAGACCCTGTCCGAAAAACTGAAAATTAGCTAGGCATAGTGATCTGTACCTATAATCCTAGCTACTTGGGAGGAAGAAGCAGGAGGCTTTCTCAAGCCTAGGAATTCAAGATTACAATCAGTTATGATCAGTCATAACACTGCACTTCCGGGTGACAGGGCAAGACCTTGAGTCTAAAAAATAAAAAAGGGCAATCCTTGAAATTGAGGATTGAGTTTCTGAAACAAAATGCAAAGTGCATATTATGATTTTCATTATTGAGTTCTGTTGAAGAATATTCTGTAGTGGGTACAAAATAGAGTTGTTTGTCACTCAGGAAAACCAGTGGGATGGGATGATAAATAGATGGGTTAGTTAGCGCTCCTTATATGATTTTTGCAGCATTATTCTGTTGGACTCATCTGAAAAGAACAGAACAAATACTCTTCAAAGTAGTAGAGAGAAAAACCAAATCAGTTCACTCTGCTCAAGAATTATACAATCTGTGAGGATGGCAAACATCATGTCAACTTTGTAGAGCTGAGAGCACCGGTTGCCTAGACCAGCACTTCTCAACAGGAGCTACATGTTAGACTCACCGGGCTAGTATGTGTAAATTTGGATGCCCAGGACACACATCAGAATCTCTAGAGGTGGGATCCAGGAAGGGCTTTATTTTGTTTGTTTGTTTGTTTTATTTGTTTTTTTTTTGTTTTGTTTTTACATATACATGTGTTAATTAGGTTTCCACTCTGCCTTCACAGAATGTAAAAGGTTTAAAATTCAGTAACAATAACCCTGTTTAAGATAAGGACTAGAAACAGAAACCACGTAAAGAAGGAACGAAGATAAATACATTGAGGAAAGAAAACAGAAGATTACTGCATTGAAATATTAAGCAATATTAGTAATAATAATGCCAAGAAAGCAATGTTCACATTGTCAAATAAGACATTATAGAGCGCTTTGACTCTGAGGCTCAGCATGAAGTCATCAGTTAACTACTTTTTTTTTTTTCCAAAGTCTCAAAAATAGTGACTAAATTCTCACATGGATTGGATTCAATTTTGACCAAAGTACATTACTTGAACATTAATTTTTAATTCAACTTGTTGATATGTTGTTTGGGATATTGCATCCTTACCTATAAGTGAAATATGTTTGTAATTTCCCTTTATAACAATATATTTTCTCCAATTTCAATATCAGGTGTATCCAGATCGAGCAGAACGATTTTGAAATATTTCTTCTTTTTCTATTGTCTAGAGGATTTGGCATGATCTGTTTTTTGAAACTCTCCTTTACTTTTATTTGTATGGTATTAGTTGTCTATTTTTTGAGACTTTGGGAAAAAAATAAGAAGTTCACTGATGACTTCATGTTGAGCCTCAGAGTCAAAGCCCTCTGTAAATGTCTTATTTGGCATTACATTACATTTGGCAATGTGAACGTTGCTTTCTTGGCATTATTGTTACTAATATTGCTTGATATTTCAATGTAGTAATCGTCTGTTTTCTTTTCTGAATGTATTTATCTTTGTTTGTTCTTTATGTGGTTTTTGTTTCTAGTCCTTATCTTAAAAATTGTTATTGTTATTGAATTTTAAGCATTTTAAATTCTGTGAAGGCAAAAAATGGAAACTTAATTAACACATGTATATGGAAAAATAAAAAAAATTAAAAAAATAAAATTGTAATACTCAATTCATGTTTGACCTCTGCAATTACAAGAGATACAGTACACAATATATAAGATAATAAATGTTACTGGTGTATTTTGAGTATTACAACTTTAATTCTGTTTTTCCTTTCTTAAAGTGTGTATACTTTTTTTGGCATCTTCTGTATTTTTCATGATTAATGGCAATATTACATTCTGATATTGTATATTGAATTTTGAAGATCTTTAAAATTTAGCAAACCAATATTTTTTAGATTATCAGAGTAAGATGTTATAAGATAAAGCATGGGAGATGATTCATTCAAAATGAAAGATAGGAAAATGGATTTTAACATGTCAGAAAATGAAAAGTTATTGATGTGATTTGAGATTCTATATTGCAGTTAACCTTTAAGAAAATATAATTTTTTGAGTTTTGGTTTATTATTAAAACTATTATGCCAATTATCTGGAAAAAAAAAACCTACTAAAATAGTCCTTCCAAATTTTCCTTATATACTTCAACCAAAATAGCATATTAAAACAGACTGGACAGAAGCAGACATAGGATTCCAGCCATTGTTTCTTAAACCAGACACTAAAGACAGTGATAAAATACAAAGCAATGCCACTCTTCTCAGATACTATGTGTTTGGAAAAAATGTAGTTACTTTTCATGACACATGCTATTTATGTTGGCATAATTAATAAATACTTGAAAATTTTCTCAGTTTTAATTTCTAAAGCTGAATATGTAAGTAATTAAATATAAAATGTATAACAATGTATGAGTTGTTGGCTATCGGCCACAGTGTGGATCATACCCTATAACCAACAACCCATATCATGTAGCTAAAATTTAGGTCATCCTAATTTCCCCAAAACACTAGCTCTAATCATAAACACAACATAAAATCATAAAGAAAACAGGAACTATAAGCTGTGTGTCTTTGTCAACTTGGATCAGTGAAATTAACCAATCATCTACAGACAATCGTTCTTGTTGTTGAGCATTCTGATGGTTCTATAATGACACGTATCATCCCTCTTTTTCTCCAACCCTTGGCAACCACTGATCTTTCTATTGTCGTCAGAATTTTGGGTTTTCCCAACTGTAGTTGGAATCATAGTAGGCGGCCTTTTTATACTTTTTTTTTTTTACTTAATAATATGCATTTGAGTTTTCTTCTGGCTGTTCATGGTTTGAGACTACTTATTTCTTTTAGCTTTGAATATTATTCCAATGTCTGGATGTACCACAGTTTATTTAGCCATTCACTTACTGAAGGGCATCTTGATCACATCCACATTTTGGCAAATATGAATAAAGCTGCTGTAAACATCCATGTGCAGGTTTCTGTGTGGATATGCAGCCATTTTCAAGAGTATTTAAATACCAAAAATTGTTGAAAATTGATCAAAAATTGCATGACTGATCTCGCATGTTTATTTTTCCAGGTGACACTTGTGTGTTATTGCCTCCTTTATTTACATTTTTAAAGCAGTGTAGAGAATTTTAAGGGTCTTTCAAGCATCATGTCTTGTAGTTTGAGGGAAGTAGTTTTTGTAATGAAAATGTTAATGCCTCTCTGAAGGACACTTTTCCTCAGAAGCATAACATAATTCTTTGGAGCAGAAAGCCTCTTTGCCTTGAAGTAAACCTCAGGTGGGTCAAGGATTTATGAAAAATTGTCAATTATCCTGTCCTCCTCATAGCTTCCAAAACAAGAATAGAAAAGCTAGAGCTGGAAGGAGACTTAGCAGATATCCAGTCCTACTTATTTGCTCTTTAAATATGGTAATGATGGCTCGGAAATGAGTGCTACGTGAGTCCTTTAAAGCCACGTGACAAGTTGGCACATCTCAATCTGGAAAGCAATTTCCCTGACCCATGTATTCTCTTCCCTCTGTACCATTATCTTGGGATAGCGCTTGTTTTAAAATTACATTATTGCTTTCTGGCATTATAATGGTGTTGACCTTAATCTTATTCTAATTTAATGACTTCTTCTTTCACATGATTCCTTGTGGGTAGAATTACACACAATTACTGGTAGTACAGCATGAATTCCAGAGCTATTGTTAACTTGAAATGATGAGTAAGCACAGGATGACCTTTGCTGATCAAATGAAGCAAGCGAAGAGGTCCCCCAGACTGTGGGAAGTCTAAGGATGCTGCAAGTATTCATGTGTGTGTAAGTCTGAGTCTTCACAAGCTATGGAGGCCACTGTGGGTTCACATGAATGGTTAGGTCACTGAACCTTTGCCTTGACTCTTAACTTTTCCATTTCCTTTCTTATTTTCTGCCATGACATGATTACGACTAAAATATAAATCCTCTGCAGAAGCTATGTCGCATAAAGAAATCATATGCCTTGCTCTTGCAAAATCATGCACTTCTTACCATTGAAGATAGTTAGGTGTATTGAAAATAACCCCAATTAAAATAAGGATAATTACTCTGGTTGAAGATTTCTTTCTATGTGAATCAAATTTTTTTTGTCTCATGTTGGACTGGTAACCTAGAAAGAATACTTATAGAAGCATGTAATTGATCGTAAAGAAAATAAAACAAGAGAGTGTAAGAAATAAAATGCATACAATGCTACAAATGGGAAAAAATAACTCAGAAATATATCTCCCAGTGTTTATGTGGCCATAGCAACAATTTTGTATACATGTAACTGAGAAACGTTGAGTAGGTGGCACTAAATGATGTGCACGTTTGGCAATCAAAGTTTTGGTTTTATTGGTGTTGACTCTCAAATAATTTAATTCATAAGACAGATTCACTCTTAAAATTTAAAATATCAATCTTCTTTATGTGTGTGAATGCATGTGTGACTGTGTGGTGTGTATACCGGAAAATTGCCAGCATTGCACCATATGTTCTCAAAAGTCAGTTATTTTGAAGAGTTTTAAAAAATCCTGGAACCATCAGGTAGCCAAGTGATCTTATTATACTGCATCTGATAAATCACTTGATGCTATTGTGGGCACAACTATATATAAAAAAAAAACAAACCCTGGCACTCCTCCCACCTTCCCTTGCCAACGCACAAATACCCATAGAAACTCAATATTATCCTAGGATGAAGACCAACACATTTTCTCTGAGATTGTTTGTACTACTTATATGGCCAAAATTTATTTTTTTTGATAAATATCTGGGTTATTTTTAGTGATCAACAGGCTCATTCTGTTCTCTACAGCAATTCTGTCTTCAGAGTTCTGATATCTGTTTGGTGGATTTCTCATACATTGAAATGGGGCAGTGACATTTTGTTTCCAAATTGGAATTCAGTATAAGGTTGCTACATCTGAACCCTATTGTGGAAGGATCAATTATCATTTATCTAGATGATAAATAAGACTTATTATAATATATTCTCTTCTAAAGAGTTATCACTAAAGATAGAATTATAAATATGCTTAGAATACAAGTCATGAATGTTTTTCTTTCTTTCTTTATCGGTAATTATGTACGTTTATATTTAATGTTAGTGAAGGTATAAAATTTCTACAGGGATCAGAAAATGATTTGACTGGTCCACTGGATGGTTGTTCCTTTAACTATGTTCTTTTACTCCATAATGTAGTATTGTTTAGGGTTTTTGGAACTCTTGTTTTCCGTTGTTGTTGCTGTAGATTTTTGTTTTTTTGAGTTGAGACAGACTCTTACTCTGTTGCCCTGGGTAGAGTGTCATGGCGTCATAGCTCACAGCAACCTTGAACTCTTGGGCTCAAGTGATCCTCTTGCCTCAGCCTCCCAAATAGCTGGGACAACAGGCATCTGCCACAACAACCAGCTAATTTCTTTTTCTGTTTTTCATAGAGATGAGGTCTCACTCTTGCTCAGGCTGGTCTTGAACTCTTGAGCTCAAGCAATCCACCCACTTTGGCCTCCAGAGTGCTGGGATTACAGATTTGCACCATCATGCCCGGCTGGGTCTTCAGAACTCTTTAATACTTTAATAAACTTGAAGGTAAAAAACATTAAAATGAATTGTAGGATTTTTATCCTTTTTAATTAATATACTGTTTACTAATTTGGGCATAATTACTGTTATTGACACTGAAGAGCAAATGTGGATATTCTTTAAAGAGATGTGGTCTCTGTTCTCAAGAAGCTGACAGTCTAATAATAAAATTCAGAGACCACTGTGACTAAGAAGTCAGCTTGTCCAATTGCTTTGTTAGTTTATGTTGCTGGGAACTGTGCTTTAGATATGTCAGGTTTTTTTTTTTTTTTTTGGCCAGGGCTAGGTTTGAACCCGCCACCTCCGGCATATGGGGCCAGCGCCCTGCTCACTGATCCACAGGCGTCACCTGTCAAGGTTTAGTTAGAAGATGTATCTTGGAACATGAAGAGTAAAGAGGATGGAGTAGGATGCACTTATTTTGTTATTCACCTAGGCCTGGCCCTAGCAATATTCTCACCACCATCTTTTGCCTAAAGTTGATCAGAAGAAACCAAAAGCCAGAGAATAGAAATTTACTGATTTTTAATGTATTAACTACACGTTGTTCAGGCCACAATTGTGAGAGAATATAATTCCATTCCTAAAACGATTTCCTTCAGACAAGCAAGACATACAAAAGGTCTTTGACATGAAGAAAGAATGTCTTCTGAAGAAAGTTTGATGGCATCTGATATCTTTGTTCACTGTTTCAAAGCTGTTTTATCAGTCCCAAACAGATCCCCAAAGTAGGGGGAATAAGCACTTAGGTACTACAATTCCTAAAGCAGGGAGGGATGCGCACATTCTTCAGTGTGTGGTCTTGCTCTGGGCCCCGTGGTACACAGCACCTTCAAAACCATGGTATGTGTGTTTCTTCTACTCTCTCTTACCTGTCCCTGCCCACCTCTTCCTTGTGGTTGTCAGTATCCCTTACTGCAGCTGTGTAGGTAAAATGAGCAGCCTTGAAGCTCCACAGGTTTGTGTTTACAGCTCTTCCTGATAAAATAAGGGAAAAAATGTTCTTGACATTGTAGCATCTCTGCTTGGAGAGACATTGATTATCTTGAAGAAAATAGTTGACTACTGAGGGCAAACTGGTCATGTACATATATAGGCTGAAGTCTTGGTGCAGGGACACATTGCACAACCAGTGAGTAAGTACCAAGATCCCTACCATGTTTCTAGTCTTTGCTTAACATGAAGTGGGGTGGTGATGATAGTGGTGGTAGTGGCCAAGAAGAGGGGAGGAAGGAAAGATCAGACAGTATTTAAATAAGACAAGCAAAATGTCACGGGGAGGATACGTTTAGTCAAGTTGGAATCAGTATTAGTTTGGACTCTGGGCAAAATATTTATCTTCCCTTGAAAAGAATATAGAATATTTAAATTCTTCAATCCTTTCACACCATCACAATGCAAAACCTCTATTCTTAGAGACCTGAGGAGCCTATAACCTGGGATCCCTAACTATATAGCTTCAGGGAATATAGGAGCTCTTGAAGTTGTAAACAAAAATTTGTGTATGAATATGCATTTTCTACTGAAAAAATTTATAGCTTTCATTAATTTCTCATGCAACACTGACCCTTGAAGTTTAAAACTACTGCTACTGATAGAACACTGTGCTCAGGGAACACATATGTAACAGAAAGGATTCAGTTTAAATCAAGGGTGATGCAATATTACTCAACCAGATATTTTCAGAATAGAATTTCCACAGAAACCACTGGATAAAAAGATGATGCTACATTTTGTATTTTAAGCCACCATTGGTTGGGTGCCCACTATATGTCAGATACTTATGTAGACATGATATGTACATTAATTTACATGCTTCATTTTCATATGTAACAACACATTTCATAAGCTTCTTCCTACTGCTTGAGTGTTTTACTAAAGACCCTAAAAGCCAAGCACTTCCACAGCCAAAAGTCCTAGATCACTGGTATAAGACAGACTGCAAAAGAGTAAAACCAAATCTATATTAGCCCATCACTCACCTCTAGCATGTAGAAGAGAGCTAAAGAGACCCTTGATTTCAGTGGGAATAACTTACTTTCCCAGGCTTATGCCCTCCACTCCCTGTGGAGGAAAGTAGTAGAATGCTTCACTGTCACTTGCTCCGAGTGACAGAGAGATGCTTCCAGAGCTTTCTTTATAGGGTTTGGCATGAGTTCCCTCAGGAAAGAAAGATCCATGCTTTGGTGGTTCTTTCTAGGAAAAATCTAAAGTAAGAGTCTTTCTAGAGCAGAGAGATATCCTCTATGGTTTACAGACAGCAAGCTCTGCTCCCATCCACAGTGTGGGCTTTTGCCATGGACCAAATGAGCTTCGTGGAAGAGAGGTAGCCCGGGGTCATTTTGACAGATGCTTTCCTTGTGAGGACTTTCTGGAGATATGGATCTCACAAAGGGAAGGGAAGAATCACCAGGAGCTCAAGTGTTAAAGGGAGAACCATAAATATTCTGATAGAGGAGAGGCATGGCCTGCCACACCAGGGGTGTGTTCTTAAGTCTCCAGTGTGGAATCAAAAAGTCTTCTTTGGACCACTGCTCTGCCTAATGCCTGCCAATGCCATGTGGCAACTGTATCCATTAGGTGAGATGTGTTTTAACTCTTATCTTTCTTATCTCTTTTGTATAACCCATCTTAGAATATACCACTAAAGCAGCACCACGTAAATATTGAAGGAGGTAAAGCAAGGAAAAAGTAGATGCCCACCACGTCTCCTTCTCCTCTGCACACTTCCACTCCTGCAGCAGGTTTGAGTTAGTGGAGGCAGAAGCGTAATTGGGCAAGAGATGAAGTTTTGTTATTATGAAGGATGGAACTAGACTGGACTTTTTTTATTACCTAAAAGTCATATGGCTATCCTGACTTGCATAGCTCAGCTCTGATTTCACCTTCATAATAATAATCCTTTCACTTTCAACATTAGGGTGGTCTGGATGATAAATTATATGGCCATTCACTCCAAGAGCAATTCAAAAATCTAAGGTACCTTGTTGGAAATTTCATCCACTAATGGAAGGAAAACAGCAAATCTTGCAGGTAGAAAGGGGAGGTAATGAGAGAGGACTGTTTGCTTCATATGTGTCAAGTAAATGTGAGAGAACACTGCATGAGAACAAAGAGAAAACATGTTCATAATTTATCTTATGGAAATCCAGTAACATAATTAACTGTCTAGGTTAAAAATGCAGTCACGCTGAAGAGATAGTTCTTGTGATCTTCACCTTGTCTCTAGGTAAATGTTACCCTGCGTTATTGCATCATGGAGATATTGAGCTCTAGGAGGACCTCTTGACCATTATAATCAAGATTCCGGTGACAAAAATGGACAAAGTCACGTAAGCAGTTTGTGTTCCACAATTTTTATCTACAGGAGTCATTTCTATCTGGGTGCATGTCTGATTACATAAGAAGACAAGAAAAACTAGGGAAAAACTCTACAAAATAAATTCTTGCCCAGATAAATTATGCTTAGAAAATATTCTGTCATTTCAACTAAAAATATCTTGGTTTGTATGTATGGCTGTTCTGCTGAAAATGACATTAAAAACTGTGGGAAATGTACAAATATTTTAGTTGTATATTGCATAGTAAAAGTACAAATTATCATAGCAACTACTCACTTGCATCAAAATAGTCTAAGGAAACAGGTGTAGAATAGATTATGTTCCATTTAAAACTCTGCTTGCTTTATTGTTTTTAAATAGGCTTATGTGAAACTGCACCCACTGGGAAAAAATGAAATCAGAATGAATCATACATCCAAAGGTCATTGATCTAAAAATATAGGTCCTGTGAAATGGATATTCTATTTAGTGAAAGTCATCAAGGGAATGGATTTTAGAATCCTTCCAACCCATTTAAGCCTCCCAGATTGTTAATTAATTTATCAGTAACACAGAGGGCAGCCCATCTCCAATGCCTGTCCTCCTGGGAAAGCAGAGCAGATAAAAGATGGTCCTGCTGAGGAGAGATGGAGATCAAGGACCCTAACCTCTCCACATGAGAGAGAAGGAAGCATATGTGCAAAAGAGGCAGAACTGGGCCCTAACCACTGGTTCCTTACCCTGAGAGGAGACCTAGCAGGTCCTCAGGAATCTGCCGTTAGGGCCTGTTTTGCACATATGCTTCCCTCTCTCTCACCTTTATGTGATAAGTGTTATAAAGTATACGAGATGTATATTACTACAGTTTGGGGCAGCTTAACATAAATGGTTTAGCTTGCTTCACCAAGGGATGCTGCTACTTTTTTTAATAGTGATGCTTTTGTTTGATAAAGAACAAAAGAAAGAAGAGAGAAAGGAAGGAAGGGAAGGAAGGAGGAAGGGAGAGAGGAAGGGAAGAAGGGAGGAAAGAAAGAAGGAAGGAAGGAAGGAAAGAGAGGGAGGGAAGGAGGTAAGAAGGGAAGAAGAGGGGAATTGTCACTATGTTTTGCTAACACTGCTTATTGGTGAATAAATACACATATAAGCCTATGAAAAGTGGTATAATTGATAGTGGGGGCAGTGATCTGTACACCCTGGATGATTGCAATCTATTTAGGAACATGTTTTCATTAGAGAAATAAAAACAATAACAAAACAAATAAAAGTAAGGCTGACCTTTATTAACACTGTGACAGTAATTATAAATATTAACAAAAATAAAATACTCTTGCCTGTCAGATTGAACCCCTCCCTCCACTGACTTCCTCATGCCGGGATATATATGTGTGAGAATGTGTATGCGTGAGTGTGAGCTCATATACATGAAAATCTGCACACATACACACTCACATATATAAAGTGGCCTCATTTTATTGGGAAGGAGCTTATTTATGTGTAACTTGGTAGAATAACTCTCTCAAGTTCTAGCATAACCTGGTCTGGGCCTTGAAACTAGACTCCACAAAATCCTATGATGTCACGGAAATGTTCTTTTTTTTTTTTTTTCTTTAAACAAAGTCTTTTTATAGGGTTGATCTCTTAACTCTGTGAAGTAAATCTCCATTTGATATTTGAGATTATGAAGGATCAAAAATGTTAACTAGTTTTCCCAAAGTTACATAGTTAGTAAATAGTGTAGTAGGAAATTGAATTCAAGTCTTCTGAATTTAATACTTTACTATGGTTATAATAAAATATTAGTATTTCAGTAAAGTGTTTTATTTTTACCAAGTCAGTAAATGATTTTTTAAATCTCATTAATTTTAAGTTAATAAAGATAACTAGGTTACTCCTAATAAAGTACTAAGGCTAAGAAAGGTAAAAGTAATTATCTTTAAAATGCTTCTAGTTTTCTTTGGCTTATATTGAATCAAGGAAGAAACTATTTTGAAATTAATTTTACTTAAATTCTAGGTCAATTTTTCTTTGTACCTTGCATGCGAAGTTCATCAAGTTGTAGATGCCAAAATAATTTGTGGTTTGCCTTCTTTGTTTATGTAGACATAAAATACTCATATTCACAAGTGCATATGCTTGTTACGACTGTATACGATTGTATACGACTGTAATACGCTTAATCAGTCAATAGCACATAGGTCTGGTTTTTTTTTTTATTAAGTCATATACACATAGATCATGAATATATTTATGCATATGTGGGGTACAATGTGTTGATTTTTTAATACAATCTGACATGCTTACATCAAACCAATCAACATAGGTTTTGCCTCATTTACTTGATTATTGCGTTAAGACTTTATGTTCTACGCTTGGCAGATTTGACTTATACCTTGCAATATGCTCCATAGGTATGGTCCTGCCATTTACCCTCCCTCTATCAATCTGAGTTTTTAATTTCTATAAAACTGGTGGTAAGTGGAGTTCAGGGGCACGTGTTTTCATAAAGACTGACAGAAGGTAAGTTTTGAAACACCTAACTGACAAACACAAATGTCTAAATTGGTCAGTAGGAACAAATTTGTCCTTAATGTGGAATTCATTTTTGGCTTAAAAAAGAGCCGAATATAATTAGTTATAGAATTAGCATGGGGATAATTTTGAATGTACTAGAAGAAGCACTAATATCGTCACTAATGAACACACTCTGTGAGGATATAGTCAGTGGGGAGAAGAGACACATAAGTCTAACTGTATATGTTTGTGCTCAGTGCTCTATAAGGGGTGTGAGAACACAGGGAAGGCACTTGCATACACTTGGGTATTATGGAGGGTGGCCCAAACTACATCATCATGGTTGGGATTTAGATAAAGAGAGAGAAGGGGATGGAGAACATAAGGTCTCAGAGGGAAAAATCATGGTCACAGAGGTACTATGGAGTGTGATGAGGTCGAGAAAAGCAACCGATTATGGCTAAAATAAAGATTTCCTGGATCATTGCAGGGGAGGTGATGCTAGGTGATAGAAAGTAGGCAGAGTTAGTGTGTTAAGAATAATATTTGAAAATATTTTGGGGAAATGAGGAGGCTGATAGTTGGTCACCCATATCTCCTCTTTTTTCCCTCACGTTTTAGCTTTGCTATATTTTAGCCTCACTTGGCCATTAGACTGAATTCTATAAGTGGAGAGTAAGCAGTAGTAGGCATCTCTCCTATGGCTGTCCTCCTCCATTAGATGGCCCCACTCTGAATAACCTTGAGTGCCATGTGTTGAAGATGCCAGCGCCTCTACTGGCCTGGCTGCTGCCAGCATACACTTGATCTAAAACATTGCATTTACCAGTGCTTGGGTATTATTGCTGGGTCTAGTTGTTAAAGTAGTTTAAGCAACTCCAAATTGGGATGAAATTAAAGTACTTAAATCTTGGCTATATTATAATCAGATTTGTATTGGGGAACTATGTCTTTGACAGTCATAATTAGGATGGGAGAGAGACTGGACTACTGTAGGTAATCCAGATTTGAAATGATAAAGGCCTATACTATGGAATAGAGATAGAGGATTACATTGAACTCACTCTTCTTCCCTTCCTCCCTCCCTCCCTCCTTCCCTCCCTCCCTTCCTTCCTTCCATCCTTTCTCCTTTAATTCTTTTGAAATCTGGGAGACAAGCTAATACTGATATACCAAAGGAAAAATCAATGGCAGTTAGGTTAAGTGGGAAATTCACAAGCCCAAGACAAATCTGCAAGTTTAGTAGGCAAATCTGTAAGAGATGATGACTGATTGAGTTTGGTAGATGAAT
Source organism: Perodicticus potto (assembly GCA_963574655.1). Taxonomy (NCBI): domain Eukaryota; kingdom Metazoa; phylum Chordata; class Mammalia; order Primates; family Lorisidae; genus Perodicticus; species Perodicticus potto. The sequence goes on from CAUYRH010118350.1 coordinate 41,339, forward strand.
GACAAGAAAAAAATCTAGAATGACTCTCAAGCCTATTTCTTGGGTAATTGGATGGGATACTGTGTAGGCAATTTAGAGAAAGAGGAATATACCGTTATGAACAGTTCAAGAATTCAACAAGAAGCATGTTGACTTTGATTTGGCTATAAATTATTGAGGAATCAAGGAAGAGATGTCTAAAAAGTTATTCTATTTGGAATTCAGGCAAGAGATCTAGGATGTTGACAACTTTGCACAGTCATTTTTGAGTGAAGCAATAAAAAGTAGATAATGAGATGGCAAAGGTCCTCAGGCTGGTGATGGAAAGTACCAATTTAAAGATAAACAGAAGAAAAAAATAACATCAGAGATTGAAAAGTGACCAGAGATACTGGAGAGAAAGCAAAATTGCATGGGAGGGAACACCAAAGCTGAAGAAGGAGAGAAGTTCAAGGTCCAAAATTCCTCAGAAAATTAAGATAAGGAGTAAAAATAACTCATTAGATAATATGTCCTGAAAGTTATTGTTGACTTTAGAAAGAGCAATCTGAAAAAAAAAAAAAAAGTGGTGGTGACAGAAGCCTGATGTCAATGTATTGAGCAATGAATGGGTAGGAATGGACATCACAAGTACAGATAACCCTTTCAAGCAGCTAATGGGCAATAAATGCAGAGGGATGTTGCATCAAGAAAGAGATTAAACTTTTTGTTTTGGGATGAGAACCACTGCTCATGATTATACTAAGAATAATAAGGGTCAGGAGAAATCTTCTAAATATGGATCAAAATTGTTTTCACATAGTAAATGAGAAAATATAAAAAAAAAAATAAGAATTTTTAAAGATACAGAGGGAGAAATAATATGTGATGAAATGAAGTCCCTAAAGATAGGAGAGGAAAGGGGAGGAAAGGTTAAAGTCAGGCAAGAAGTGAGGCCTCTTCCTCTATTGATAGGGGAGGAAGTGAGAAGTGAAGTTTACGGGGCTATGGTGCAAGCAATTTCAGGGAACTAACTCCCTTTGATAATTTCTTTTTTCTATGATGTAGAAAATGAAATAATTTGTTGTGAGGGGGAAGGCGATGTGATAGTAGATTTGGACATTAAGGATAATGTCTGGAGAAACCTTCTGAGGGCAGTGAGCATCCGTACTGACTAGGAGATAATGAGGACTGCTGGGTTGCACCACAGACCCATATGCAGTTGGACACAATGCTTTGCAGGGGTAGCACTCTCTACTCTTCCGTGATTTTCTCTTCCCTTGTGCGATAGTTGAGTTTCACTAGCAGAACAGTCAGCTGATGGGTTCAATTCAGGGTTGAGGTTTGCAGAGTTTTATAGGTGAAAAACCAAAGCAGCAAAAGAGGTAAGTAATGGTGAATGGGATCTCTGCCAAAAATGTCATTTAGGAATACAGGTCATAATTTTGGGCTATACGTTGTGTTACCTTGTGCTAGATACACGGTGTGGAAATAATGTGCTGGCACATAGTGTGGAAATTCAGTACCAGAGAGGCAAAAATGAAAGCCTTCCTGAATGATTCACTTTTAACCCATGAAACTTCAGTTAAAATATAAAGGTATTACCAATGCATTTTACTGTGCTCTTTAAGGAAACTCTAAGACCTGCCCTCAACTAACAATTATCTGCTTAATGGCTCCTCCTAATGATATCAGTTAATCCTATCTTACTATGTAGGTTTGCCTGTAGGTTTCTTATAGAAAAAGCCTAAGTTCTTGAGCTTGAAATGGCAATTACATGCTTTCACTTTTCATATCATGGGTTTTATTTAGCTCCACTTTGCTCTTAGAAGTGAGCAAAGAACCAGAGGGAATATACATGTATTTGGATTTTTTTTTTCTCTTAGTTCTTTTAGTTCACCTACTGTTCATGATGAAAAATTGTTTTATCTCATTTTAAATTATTGGAGTGCAAAACTTCATAAAAGGAGCATGGTGCTAAATTTAAACTGAGAGAGTACTTTACTCTCAGAGAAAGATTCTATTTTGTTCCTTTAGTAATAATAGAAAGTGACATGACTTTGCCACTAGCTGACTTTTGCATGTTGCTTCCCTTGCCAATAGCCATGGGGTTGTATGTTGATCCTAATGGGTGGTGACACATATTGATAATTATGGTGACATGAATTCTCTTGATGCTCCCCCTCCCCCATTGTAGGTTTAGGGTGGGGATATTTCTTGTAATTTTAGCTATGTGCCAAATTAAATGTTATGTATTTACTTACTGATTTATGTGAGAGCCTTTTCACAAATGTGCTATGGTTACTTAGTATTTTGTGTCTTTTAAACTGTATTTGTGAAGGTATATGTATATGTAAGTATGTACGCTTTGGGGCTAATATCTTAACATTAAGAAATTATTGCAAGTGATAAAAATAATTGAGTAGCTACTGAGCATTTTGGTGACAATGGCAATGTTAATTAAATTACATTTGATAGAATTTCATCCTCAAAATAGACCTAATATTTCAACTTTGTTGATGTGGATGTAAAAGCTCCGAGGTATTATAATCCATCAAGGCCACATAGCATTATGTAATAGAGCCAGAGATGTTTCTAAAGTCTAGTTTAGAAACTGTTTCTACACTCCACTACTTGTAAATTGTTCTTTAAAAGGCTTGTAAGAGTGACAACAGTTAATTAAGCAAAGAAAATGTATTTGCATTTCTGAAGCTCTGTATATTTGAATTTCATAATTTATGGTATCAAATTGAAATGCTTTGTAAACATTTGCCAGCACCAAATCATACCAACCTTTCCTTATGAAAACTAGCTGTAAATGTCAGGATAACTTAAAGCTATTTTCTTTGTTTCCCCATTTTTATAGAGTAATTGATATTTAGTTCATATATATCACTTACATTTGCCTTTTATTTACAAAACACATGCATAAAGATTAGGACATTGTACATGTGAATCAGATGTCAGTAACTGTTGGATATTATCCAGTCAATTTAACTTAGGTGAAGGTTATCATATGCATAACTAAGAACTAAGGGGCTCTAAGAACCTTCAAGAAACATACTTTCTGAAAGGAAAACTAGTAAGGAATAATACTTCATATGAGGTTAATCAAAAAGCACTATTCCACAGTGAATTCTGCTTTATAGCTATATTTTTGATTAAACTTTGAAAATATAAAAAAATAAGGGTACATGGTCTCTACCCTTGGTTTGGAGCACATGAGATATCACTGTCACAAATAATGTTCTGCAAAAATGAAAGAAAAACCACTGTGTTATTGTGTCTGTGGACTAAGCATTTTTGTTTCCATTGTTGAATTTAATATTCTCAAAAAGATATGATTGCCCCCATTTTATGTGAAGAAATGGTATTTTAGTCAAGATCACAGAGGAATAGCAGAATTTGACTCTCAATCTGTGCTCTTGATCCTGTATCATGCCACCTTCCATGGATTTCATAAAAAGAACAAGAATTTCTTAGTAGGAATTTGCTATTGTACCTTCAGTTTACTTAGCAGTCACCCCTGCCTGTCACATTATAGTTGCATGCAATGATTTTTACCAGCTTGATGCAACTGCCCTTTCATAATCCCCCAGTTCCACTTCACAAAGCAATCTTGAGATGGTAACTTCATTTTCACTGCATACTTTCCTTATTATGTGAAGAATGCATAAATTATCTATATTAAACTCAACATTGAAAACAAAAATGCATAAATTATCCATTACCAAATTATCTATATGAGTGAAAGTTGAAGTTGCCTTTATGTAGTGGTGTTCAATACATTTTGATAATGTCTGTCAATTTTCTTTTCTTATCACCTCTGTGTTGAATGACAATTTTTTTTTTTTTTACCTGCAAAACTAAGCTCCTGAACTATCACGACCATCATGAGATCAAAACTCTCTGTGAGGGTTGGCCTGCACTGAATTCCCATTCTTAACTTGTTTTGTTTCATTTTGTTTTATTTCAATATAAGGAATTTTGAAAATAAGCCTGAGATAGCCATTCATTTTTGTTAGTCAAAAGCCAAATCAAAAGTGTATGAGAGAGAAAGAATATGGAGAGTTATATTCGAAGTCAGAAAAGTCAGAACCAAAACTTGAAACCCCTAAGTCTCTTTAGGTCCAACTACTTTAATCATCAGCTCCTCCAAACTGGAATTTCCCACGACATTGCAAGAAATTCTTTGGTGATAACATACCTAAAAATGTTATTATAGGAACTGAGCCTTCTTTAAAACTAGTAATTTAATTTCTTATCCAAAGTCGACAAGTTCCATAGAAAATGTTACCCTCTTGCTTGTCAAAATGCCTATTCCTCTGTTGGACAAATAAACTCTCCAAAGAAAATAAAATGTCACTCTCCTTCAAGGTGACATTGAAGAAAATTTTTTAAAATAAAGTTAATGACATTTGATGTTGATTTACTTTACATTCTCCAATTATAAATAAATTATACATTATTTCCATCCATTTCCCCCCAGTATTGGAAAGAAAACTAGGAAGAAAAAATAACTGAGTTATACAAGCTGGCACATTTTTATTTTAATTGATATACTAGTTTGAAAGTAAAATAAGTTATTAGAATTCTCATTTCTAGAACAAACTGATGACTTTTACCCCAATTCCTATTATTCCCTCCACACCATTGAAACCAAACTAAATTTCTTGTCAGGGTTAAATAATGATACACGATGATGAAGACTCTATAGGCTCCCTCATGTACTGACTATGCCACCTTGCCTAAGTTTCTTTCTTTCTTTTTTTTTCCAGGCATGAAACAAAGTTTATTGAAGAAGAGAAAGATAGGGTTACAGAGTAAGAAAGTTTACAAAGCAGGATTCATTCACCATAGACTGAAAATGGGCCTTCATTGCCAGGGAAAGCTGGTAAAGGGGCACAGGGGCCTTGTCTAAGTCTGTTGAGCACCTGTCTGCCTCAGTTTCCTGACTTTCTTTGTCAGAAGGGATAAAAAAGTGATGTTGTCATTTTTCTGTAAATTGATACTTACAATGTGTTCAGAATAGTGCTTGGCATGGCAGTGGATTGCTAAGACACCTTTTCTTCTACTCTTCTGATTTCATGCCTGAGTCTTCTATAACAAAAGACAGATTTGCAAGAGAAAAAGAGAAAAATGGAAAAACAAGTATCCCATGTAGTCAATACTAAGTTGAATCTAGTAGATTAACAATTACTGGCCCATATGAGAGAAAAACACAATTAAATTCAAGAAGGGGGAAGGGGGAGAGGAGGTTCAACAAATTAACAAATATAATTATTATAAGTTTTATGTCATGTGGGAGATTTTTCTAATGAAATGAAGATCTGAAGAAATAGTTGAACCTGAGTTAGTTTTTTCTTTATTGATAGCCTCTATTTAGTTTTTCAGATTAATATGAGAATACATATGATGAGGTTATATTATTTGCATTTTTTAAGATAAGTTTGTATTTTTCAAGTTGTGTAGGACCCTTCACCCAGAAAGTGTGTGCCATATGTTGTATATTGTGCTTTTCAGGTGGGAACCTATTGAACCTCCTCTCCCCCTTCCCCTTTCTTGAATTTAATTGTGTTTTTCTCTCATATGGGCCAGTAATTGTTAATCTACTAGATTCAACTTAGTATTGACTGCATGGGATACTTGTTTTTCCATTTTTGAGATACTTTACTTAGGAGAATGCACTCTAAATCCTTCCAGGTAAATGCAAAAGACACAAAGTCTCCATTTTCATGGCTGACTAGTAAGTACTCCATGTGTACAGACTCCACAGTTTATTAATCCATTCATGTATTGAAGGACACTTGGGTTGATTCCACATCTTTGCAGTTGTACCTTGGGCTGGCATCCACATTTCAGTGCATATATCCTTATAGTAAAATAACTTTTTTTCTTTTGGGTAGATACCTAGTAATGGGGTTGCAGCAATTGAAACTATAAATAATCTAGAAGAAAGTGTGGGAAATACTATTAACAATATTGGTCTTGGGAAAGAATTTATGAAGAAGACCCCAAAGGCAATCACAGGAAGAACAAAAATAAATAAATGGGACCTGATCAAGTTAAAGAGGTTCTGCATAGCTAAGGGCACAATCAACAAATCAAAGAAACAACTTTCAGAATAGGAGAAATATTTGAGTGCTCTAGATCTGACCAGGAGCTAATAACCAGAATCTACAAAGAACTCAATCAAATCAACCAAAAAAGCGCAAACAACCCCATTAACACTGCAGCAAGAGACATGAACAGACTCTTTTCTCATGAGGACAGATCAGTAGCTAACAAAGTCATGAAAAAATGCTCATGATCTCTAATTATTAAAGAAATTCGAATCAAAACCATTTTGAGATATCACCATTTTGAGATTCCCAGTGAGAATAGCCCACATCACAAGGTCCCAAAGCAACAGATGCTGGTGTGGGTGTGGAGAGAAGGGAACACTCCTACACTGTTGGTGGGACTGTAAATTAATACAGTCTTTATGGAAAGAGGTATACAGAGGACTCAAAGAACTAAACGTGAGTGTTTTTTCTTAGGAGGTTTGATGAGGAATGGAGAACTATGACAAGGCAATGTATGAACCAAATGTAATAAACTTGGGTAAACTTAGCAAGGCCTATTGATTCAAATTCCTCTCTGCATCTGGGGGTGATCTAGCATGGAAGCAGCTTCATCTGTACTTACATGCTCATGTTTTCATCATCACCTTATCTCTACCTGATCTCCACCTACCCATCCCTCACTTCAGTCTGTGGAAAAATTGTCTTCCATCAAACTGGTCCCTGGTGATAAAAGTTGTGGACACTGCTCTATCATAACAAATTCAGACTTGTACATGAGTAACTCTCTATCAATTTTTGTTAAATTTAATACATTTGACAAATATTAATTATGGTGACTGATGTTATTGAGAATATCAAGATTTCTTGTATTTCAATGTTTATGAAATCAGTGCTTCTGTTATATACAGGTGCTAAGCCTTGAAGTTACCAAAAATAAAACCCATCCTTGTTGGGGAAAAGGGCACTTAAAGAAAGAACTATAAATAAATGTGAGGGGCAGCGCCTGTGGCTCAAGGAGTGGGGCGCCAGCCCCATATGCTGGAGGTGGTGGGTTCAAGCCCAGCCCCGGCCCCCCCCAAAAAAAACCGCAGTAAAAAAAAAAAAAACAACAACCAGAAATGTGAGGATGCTAAATATGCAGAGCAATAGCCCAAGACAGGTGCTTCCCTTGGGAAGAGAGAGTGATTTAGAGCAATGTTAGGGCTAACATTGCTTTTATTATAGACGTTATATCCAACTTGCATATTTCTGATCACTAACTACTGGAATCTTGATTGACAGACTTTAATTATTAATCTGAAATGAATGTAATTTATAATTGACTTTCAGTATTTTAGTGACTTCAGTATTTTCTTAGCTCTTTAAAATAGTATGCAGAATAAAGGCCTCTGAATTTTCCTTTCTTTAAAAAAAAAATTTTTGTCAAAAAAATTTTTTTTTATTCTTTTCAGAGGAGATAGGCAAGCATCTTATGTCTCAGTTTATTGAGCTAGTTATTCCTCCTCCCCTTTCAAAAAATAATCTTGCCCAGAAGGGAGAGTAGGATCATCATACAATTTCTGTTCTCCCTCCTGTACCCAGCCTTAAGTGCAGACCTAAGAGAACAAATAGCTTTGATGTCGTTCATGATGATCCTCTGATTACAGCCTCTCTCAGAGAGAAATTGCAGGAGCCACTTCTCCCAATGATACGACCTTTAGAATTTGATTCTGCTAGAATCTGAAGGGCATCTGAGTTTATCTTGAAGAGGCTACATTGATATGGAAATTACAGTACGGTCACGTTCACACTTTTATACGTGAATATGTGTATCATATGATACTTGAGTCTCCCAATAACTTATCTGAAAGCATATAAATAAAAATAACTTTTTAAAGCTGTGACTTTCAACTTTACTAGAATCATTTTTATCTTGATTTTTACTAGATTTTATGGTATTCCTTTTCGTTCTTCTAAAGAGATTGCCTATTTTCCTTGTCTTTCCATGATATAAAATTGTCACCTGAATCTAGACAATAATAAAACAATGAGACTATTTTGTTTTATTTTTGAATATTCATAAAAGTACTTAAAATTATGGTGAAATCTTTGATCATCCCATTCCTGGAAATAACTGCCATACAATATATCAAATGTCGTAGGCACACTACAGGAGGCAGTTGTTTGTTCTTATGTTAAAGATGACCTGTCTGAAGTCACATAGCCAAGAAGCGGCAAAATGAAATGAGGAACTTTTCTTTCCCATTCAGTGTTGCAGTTGACATCTATTTGTTGGATGCATACAATATGCCAGGCATGTTTGTATACAGTGAAGACACAGTAGTGAGCAGAAAAAGATATGGATTGTTCCTTCCTTAACAGAAGTTACAGCAGAGTATGGGGGGCATTATTCAGGTAACCATATATTTTTTATTTATTATAATTACATTTTTCTTATTTGGTATTCATTGAGGGTATAAAGAATTAGGTTTCACTGATCGCATTTATTAGGTAAAGTCCCTCTTATAATTGTGTCCTGCCCCCAAGAGGTGTGCCATATGCCATGACCTCCCAACCTTCATTTTTTTCTTATTTTTCTGAGACAGAGTCTCATTGTGACACCCTCAGTAGAGAGTCATGGCATCATAGCTCCCAGCATCCTCAAACTCCTGGGTTCAAGCAATCCTCTTGCCTCAGCCTCCCAAGTAGGTGAGGCTATAAGCACCTGTCACAACACCCAGCTAATTTTTCTATTTTTAATAGAGACAGGGTCTCACTTTAGCTCAGACTGGTCTTGAACTCCTGAGCTCAAGTGACCCATGTGCTCTGGCCTCCCAGAGTGATGGTCAGGTAAACATGTAAATATATGCAATATTTCATCTGTAATAGGTGTCAGGTAGAAACAGGATCATTTGTGCTAAAGGAGGATTAGATGTATTTTTAGGGGGGAATCATAGAAGGCTGTGCTGAAATACATTCATTAAGAAGTAGCTGTGCTGGCTCAGTGCCTATAGCTCAAATCACTAAGGCAGCAGCCTCATATACTGGAGCTGGCAGGTTCGACTCCATCCCAGGCCCACCAAACAACAATGACAACTATAACCAAAAAATAGGCAGGCATTGTGGCGGGTGCCTGTAGTTCCAGATACTTAGGAGGCTGAGGATCTCTTAAACCCGAGAGTTGGAGGTTGCTCTGAGCTGTGATGCCACGGCACTCTACCTACCCAGGGCAACAGGTTGAGACTCTGTCTCAAAAAGAAAAAAAAGTTAGCTATGCAGATGAAGTATGAGGGATACTGAAGGCAAGGTAATTGCTGCAAATTGAATCATGTCCCCTCCCAACTCACATGTGGAGGCCCTAGCCTCCCATGTGACTGGCTTAAGAGATGCGCAGTGTTGTACTTGTTGCCACTTATAAGAAAAAACTTGGACCCCACTTCAGGTAAAAATCAGATGGCAATTAATTACACCTGCACAGGGGACCACCACTCCAAGGAGTGGGTGGCCCCGATGAAAGGAACAGGCTGCCTTTTATATTCTTTTGTGTGCAGTGTGGCAAAGCAGGCAAGTACAGAAGCAGAACGTGGCCGGTTAACTCAGGGCAGGGTTACAGCGTGGCAGGAAAGAATTATAACTTGGGAAACTTTGCTGGAGTAAGCTTTCACCATTGTTTTAGCCGTGGCTAGGGGTTAAGGGAACTCGGGAGAACTTCCTTGTTCTGAAACCTGTTCTCAGAATTAACGGAGAGAAGGGACACGCTGGAGACTAAGGCTGACACAGGCTGAGACAGACTCTGGTCTTTTGGGAGGCTGTTGGCCTATTACAGGCAGTAGAACTCATACAAGAATGAACTTATGCTTGCTCTCTTTTACTCCCCTGTGCCCTTATGCTGGAACCTTGATCTTGGGCTTTTAGATTTCAGAACTATGAGAAAATAAATTTATGTTGTTTAAGCCACCCAATCTCTAGTATTTTCTTTTGACAGCTGGGGCTAATTAAGATAGGTATATACAAACACTCTATACAAGGAGACTTGACCCATTTCAAGGAAATAAAGGCCAGAGTTACTAGTGTGGGAGGTCCAAGAGGGAGCATGGTTTGAAATGAAACTGGCGGTCAGGTAGGACCAGTCCATGCACAGTTTGGGAAGCTACCTTAGGAATATGGCTCTCTATACTGAGGGCACTGGAAGATTACTGAAGAGCTCATGACCTGACACATTAGAACTCTGGAAAGATCACTCTGGCTGCTGGGCAGATGAAGGATAAGAGTTGGGAATGATAAGGACCTGGGAAAAATCCAAGAATGATTTCTAGGCTTTTGCCTTGTACAACTGAATTCCCTGAAGAGAGAATGATGGAACACATGAGACAGTATATAAACCTTCAAACTGGCCTTATCTGTATTTCTTTCTATAATCCTTGATAGGTCAAAACCAGGAGCGTATTGTGGAATATTTCAAATGCTCATTTTGACATATTGATTTTGAGATAAACTTGGAACATCCAAGTAATCATTTCAGACAGGCAGTTTCTATATTGGTCTGGAGTTTTGAGAAGAGGTTAGTGCCAGATATATACAGAGTATCCATAAGCCTGTGTACATCTCAGTTATGGAAATTATATACAGGTGTGGATATGGACACCTGTATATATACCAGGTGAAAAGTTGAATTGCACACGAACTTTATGGATACCCCATATTGTGGGTATTTTCTACTGAATGGATATTGAAGAAACAGGGAGAGAGTGTAAAAATGACTCTATGGAAGAGCCCAGGATCAGATAAATCCTACACTCTGAAGTATAATGGCCAGTAGAAAACAATGGGTTGTGGGGGTCACAGATGGATGTGGGGAGATCACTGAGCTGCTCCCAGCTCTTCTGTGTGGCAGAGAATTGTGTTCCTGGGGCTACTTTTGCCCTCTAGGCTTTTTGATACAATTAGCCAGTCTGAGCCACTGGTGGATGATTAGGGAGGAGAAATTTATAAGGAATCAGTATAGGTTCCTACTGCTTCTACAACAAATTAGCACAAATGTATTCACTTAAAACAACACAAGTGTACTATCTTATAGTTCTGGAAGACAGAAATCTGAAAAAGATGTTACTGGGCTGAAATCAAGGTGTCAGCAGGGCTGTCCCTTCTGGAGGCTCTAGGGGAGAATCCATTTCCTTGCCTGTCCAGCTTCTGGATGCGTGAGTGCCTTGGCCCCACCCTCCATCTCCAACCTTACAAGTGCATCAGCCACATATCTTTCTCTCTGATTGGACCCTTGCTTCTGTCCACACATCTCCTTCTCTGACTCCAGGGCCTACCTCTTTTACTTACAGAGACTCTTTTTAATTGCATTGGACCCATTTAAATAATTCAGGATAACCTCCCTACCTCACAAACTCCTTAACTTAATTATATATGCAAAGTCCCTCCTGATATGTCAGGTAACATACTCTTGAGTTTCTGGAATTGGGATGTGCAGGACCAGGGGAGACATTACTCTGCCCTCTGTGTGCTTTCTTTCATTCAGCCTCCTGCAGCACCTTGCCCCTTCCATGGCTCCAGCTCCTGTCAGAAATCCCCTTCTGGAGAGGTCTAAGTTTCCACCATCCAGACTCCACCATGCTTACAGTGCCTGCAAGGTGGTCTTGGCTTTGGGGGGCTCTGGTAACTACTTCCTGCCATTCCCCCATTAAGGTTGTAAAGGTTTCTTGATGCTGCTAATTTTGAATTTACTCCACTTTGCCCCATTCGGCTTCTCAGCTCTTTATTACCTTGCCAACCATAACCAGATGTGAAACAGACTCAGGTGGTTTCTGTGTTTTTAGCTCACTGAACCTTTACAGGTGAGAATAGATGGAAGCTTGAATTCACATAGTGAAGGAGGTGGAAACTTTCACTCTTATTTTAGTAAAATAATAAAATCAACACGATTAGAATTTTGAGGAACTTTTTTTTATCCTGCCCTATTCCATCATGCTACTTTTTAAAAGTGTTATGTATTTCTCAGTTATGTATCAGGAATGTGTTAATTTTCTTTTTTGAAATTAGAGAAAAGATTGCCAAAAAAACTTCCTTTCCTACTTTCACAAGGTGGTTAGAATGCAGTGTCAAAGGCTTCTGTGGATAAATGGATGTATGTTTATTATTTGGTAGTGATTGAAGCAAGACTTAAAGTGGAAAGATGAGGTATCAGTAAATTGCTAAAAGAAGGTGATATTTTAATGGAATAGACTCATAAATGATAAATTTTAATGAACACTAAAATATAGTTTTCAAGACATAAATTCCAAAGTTAAAAAATCAGATACCTCTATATAATAGCAAAAAGGAATCATATAACACATTTTAAAGATTCTTTAAAAGAAAACTTTACAAAAGATGTTTCTAAAAGCTGGAAATCTTGGCTTTTCTCCAGCAACAAGGTATCTGATAGAGTACAGTATCTGAATTGATTCAGAAACCTCCTCACTGGCAACTCACTTAGTGAAGTGAGTTCTGACTGTTTTGGTTCATTCCTGTCCTACCACTCATTGGCTTTGTGATATCAAGTTATCTGTCCATTCTGAGCCTTGGTTTTCATGAGTAACATAGGATCAGTTTATCCCAATTCAAGTCATTGTTTGAGGATTAAATACAAATTATCCGTTTCTGAGCAAGAGATCAAAGATATCAGAGTTGTTATTGACATGATTTGGGGGTAGAAAATTTCATCAGCACAAAGATAAGTAAATCTTATCTTTCTTATACTCTTTATCCTTGCATTCTCAATCAACTTTCCTTTTAGGATGTATCAATCTTCCTATTTCTCTATTTCCTTCAGAAGAGGCCCATCTAATGCAAGCCCCTAGTTGTACGAGGTTGTCCACTATAAATTTACCCATGTTCTCTAGAAGTCCTGATCTATTCAATTATCAAAAGCATTAACATCTGAGCAGAAACACTGAATATTCCAAATTTATCTCTTAGTTTTGTCTAACATGTATGGCTGTGATTTAGAAGCAAACAGTTATTGCCTTCCCTTTTGTGAGTAATATACAAATGTTCAACTTTGACATTCTAGAGTATCTTATAATTGTCTTTGTACTGCTTTAGAGGATGTCTTCTTATTTTGTTTTTTAGCTAAGAACCTTAAAATTCTTTTCCCCATATGGGTTTTTCGTCTTCTGATAGCTTAACAGGCTACTGCTCCAATATTAACTATTACAATGATAGAAATACTCTGTGTGGATTTATTTTTTAATTTTTAGGTTACACCCATGTCTTACTGGGTGTTCAGATGATTCTGCCGACTACATACAGTTTGTATCAGGCCTGTCTTCTCCTTTTTCCCCCCTGACCATCCAATGTGGGTACTAACTTCCTATCTAACTGCATTACATACCCTCAGTTTTGACCCTATGCTATTGGCTTCCTCCTATTCCCATTCTCCCATTCCATCTTCCACATTGCTGATCAAATTTGTGTCCCAAAAGTCCCAAAACATAACTTAGGCTACTTCCTTGATTAAAGTTCTTTCATAGTTCCTCTTTGCCTTGGGAATATAATCAAGATAACAAGGCATACAAATTCTTTTATTTCCTGACCCTTGCCTATCTCTTTCTTCTCATTTTCCCTTTTTTCCATACAATTATACATTGTTTTTGTCACCCTGAATTTTACGTAGTAGAAATGCAGTGGGAAAAAATAAGGCAAGAGACAGTGATGATAATAAATGTTAAAAGGTTAAATAAAATGTATACAATGTGTCCATGAAATTCTTCACTGAAAAAGTGATGTTTCACTTTAAAAGTTTTCTTTTAAAGAATCTTTAAAATGTGTTATATGATTCCTTTTTGCTATTATATAGAGGTATCTGACTTTTTAACTTTGGAATTTATGTCTTGAAAACTATATTTTTAGTGTTCATTAAAATTTATCATTTATGAGTCCATTCCATTAAAAAATCACCTTCTTTTAGCACTTTTTTATATTTAAAAATCTGGGAGAAGGGCATGGAATCAGAGAGGGACAGATTCAAAGGCCCTGAAGTGGGAGCATCACTGGCATGTTTAACTAAAGCCAGAAGGCCAGATGTCTCAAGAGGGTGAATGAGAGCCATAGTACTAGGAAAGGAAGGTTGTGGGGTTAGTTCACACTGGCATGTAGGTCAGAGCAAGGGCTTGGATTTTATATAAATGAGATGGGAGGTAATTAGCATATTTTGAGCAGAAGAGTGAATTGATTTGTTTTGTATATAGTAAGGACAACTGGCCACTGAATTATAGGCTGAATAAAGATTAAAGAGCTACCAGGGTGGAATCAGAGAGAGATTTAAGAGGCTTTTGCAATAATCCAGGTAAAGTAAAATGTGTGCCAGACCATGGAGGTAGCTGCAGAAATTGTTATAGATAGTAGACTCTGGGTACATTTTTTATTGGGCAACCAATGGGATTTGCTGATTATATACAGGGTGGATGGAGAGGGTTTAAGGGCAACTGCCGGGTTATTGGCCCGATCAACCAGAAATAGGACATTTTAACTAATAGAGATAAGGAAGACTAGAGAAAGGGGAAGTTGAGGGTGGGGATATTAGAACCCAGTTGTGAATGTGTGAAGCTGTAGGTAAACATTAAACACCCCAGCAGAAAGATAGACAAGGATGTTAGATAAATAGGTCTGGACTTCAGGGCCGAGGTCCAGGTTGGAGAGATACATTTGACTGTAATCACTACATGGATAGTATTAAAGCTCTGTGACTGGGTGAGTATGGGGATGAGCACGCGGAAGTAAAAATGGTTCAAGAGCTGAGGTTAGGGGAACTCCCAAACGTACAGGTTGGAGGAATGAAGAGCAACTAGTAGAGGAGCACAAGGAGCAGTCAGAGAAGCAGGTGGAGAGCCAAGAAAGCACAATGTTCTGGAAGCCAAGTAAAGAAAACATTTCAAGACAGAGAAATTCTCACTATGCCATATGCTGGGATGGATCAAATATAGTGGTGAGTGAGAGCTGCCCACTGAATTTAGCAATGCGGAGATTACTGGTGACTTGTTAACAATCCTTTCTGTGGATTTGGATTGGTATACCTTCAGTAGACACAGGATGGGAAGAAGTGGAGGAAGCAACTAATGAAAATTCTATCAAGAAATTTTCCCTAAAGGAAATGGGAAGATGGCAAGGTAGGGAAAAGGTTAAAAAGATTTTTCTTTGTTAGGGGGAAATTATTCCATCTTGGTGTATTCATGGCAATGATTCAGGAAATGGTAATGCTATCAAAGAGAGAGAAAGAATAAGGATAAGAAAGAGGGGAGGAGATCTAATGAACAAGTGGAGGAGTTGGCATTAGTTGGGTAATTCCTCTACAGGAACAGAAAACCTGTTTATGACCATAAACAGAAGTTGTAGGGCATAGAGTAGAAGGTGACAAAAGTGATAAGATTTCTGACTGCTATGAGATTTTTAGTAAAGAAAATAACTCAGGTCTTCAGCTGAGAATGACCATTGGGAAAGAGATTTTTTCGGCTTAAGAAGAAAGGGATAAAGTATAAAGTGATTATCTAGAAGAGTGAGATAGTGGATGAGATGGGATACAGTACCAGGCTGCATCATGGGTGTGGTTCAGGTTAGTGATCATGAACTCAGCATGTTTCACGTGCTTGTCCCCTGCCATACTCACCTGCACAGACGCAGGCACCAAATAGGGAGGGCGCTGATTTAACCTGGGTTGTGGTTTTGCCAAACCTGTCTAATTCAGCTATTGTGGGACAAAGAGGTTGACGATGAAAGCAAGAGAGTGATTGGAGAAGATTCAAGGGCTCATGCCTGTAATTCCAGCACTATAGAAGGCTGAGGAGGGAGAATTGCTGGGATTTGAGAGTTTGAGACTCGCCTGAGCAAGAGTGAGACCCCGACTCACCAAAAAAATGGAAAAACCCAGCCGGGTGCCGCAGCAAGAGCCTGTAATCCCAGCGGCTTCCAGAGGCTGAGGCAGTGGGGTGCTCTCAGCCTGAGTCTGAGGTTGCAGTGAGCTATGACGCCATTGCAGTCTGCTCGGGGACATAGGGTGGAACTCTGTCTCAACAATAACAACAAAAAAGCAAAGAAATAAAAAGTAAGCAAGGAAATAAAATAAAATAAACCACAAAGAAAAAAAGAGAGTGATTATAAAGATTGATGATGAAATCAAAGCCAAATAAGGAGGAATATGAGGATACAAAGGGAACGAAGAACAGGGAAAGGTGATAGAATCCGTAGACTGAAGGTTGTAGGTTGTAATCATGTCAAAAGTTTTTTTTTTTCCTTGCTTGTTTGTTGGTTTTGAGAGGAGAGTAGAAAAAATAGGATAAAAAATTGGAAGCTATATCAATTAGGGCCCTGCAGAAAACAGATTGCATATTCAAATGGGGCATTGAGGAAGATTGATAAAAAGATTTCACAAGTGTTGTGTAGAGCTTAGGAATGTCATTTGGAAAAGTAATTAATACAGTACCTTGGGAACATTAAAGGGCAACCACCTTGAAGCTTGAAGGGGTAAGAGCAGGAAAGTGAAACCTGAGGAAGGTAGCTACAAGGAGTGGATCATCTGACAGGATTCCAAGGCAATCCACGATTACTGGGCAAGGGGAATTTGAAAGCTGACTTCAGTCTCCTGCCCTCTATTTTTCTAAAGCAATTCCCATTAGCCAAATCCATCAGAAAACCAGAAGGCCAGGGAGCTTTCTGACGTGATTCTGTGTGGAATGCTGAGTGGGATAAAGTAAGAGAAGTGGCGCTGGGGCTGGGGGCAGGGTGAGACACAGATATTATTCAGTATAGAGAGATGATAGAGTTAGGATACTTTTGTTATGGGTTTAATTGTGCCCTTTTCAAAAAGTATTCATAGGTCGAAATTCTAACCCCAAGTATGTTAGAGTATAACAGTTTTTGGAGACAGGGCCTTTGCAAAGGTTAAAATGCAGTCATTAGGACTGGCCTAATGCACTATGATGGTGTCCTTATAAGAAGAGGAATTTTGGACACAGACATGAAGACATGGAAGCAAATGTGAAGCTGCAGGATGAAGATGCCTATCTGTAAGCCAAGTCCAAAGGCCTGGGACAGAGTTTCCTTTGTGAGCCTCAGAAGGATCCACTGATGTTTTAATGTCCGATATCTAGCCTTCAGAACTGTAAGAAAGTAAAGTTCTGCTCTGTGAGCTCCCCATGTGGTACTTTCTTATGGAAACCCTAGAAAACTAATACAATTTGGAGGTGAGATTGCTGATTATTGGTTATGAGTAATGGCAATAGTTATTTGTAATAAGTAGGTTAACAGCATGAGCATGGAACTTGTTGGTTGAGACAGGGTAAAGGACAAGCCTGTAGCAAAAGTGAAGGTAAAGAACTGAGAAGGTCCTTTGAAGAAGTTCCAATAAACCCTGATGAATCACCAGAAATTATGAGAGAAGTGAGATTAGGGAGACCAGTGGTGCCTCAGGAATTCAAAGGGCAGGCTTACAGGAAGGTCATGAAACAGGGGGTGGTGACTGAAGGCCTTGGCCTGTGAGACATAGAAGATGGTGAAAGGAGGTATTCTATGACCAGTTTGCTGACATGAAGTTCAAACTTGGCAACTTTATAATGGAGGGTAGGAGACTACTCTGTAACAGGTGATAAGGAATGAGGACCCCTCCATAAGAGGAAGAAAACAACCACTACTGGAAATGATATAGAAGAAGCATCCATTTATTTATCAATATAAAGATTTATTGAGCACTACTCTGGACACTTAATTGCATCTATGAAAAAAACCCACTAAAACACCTGCTATTATTGGGGACAATAATAAATAATGAACAAAAAATAATAAATTATGTTGGATCTTAGAACATGGTAAGTATCATTGGAAAAAGTAGCACAGAGAAGGAGAGTTGAGAGCATGAGGAAAGGTAAGGTTTGTAAATTATATTTAATTGAAATAGTAAGCAATTATTAAGAATATTAATCTGCTAAAAGAAAGACTCTTGAATAAAGTGCTTTAGGTGGGTGATAGCTGCTGGTTGAGATTACTCTGGGCCTGGGAGAAGGGATACTTATGCTTGGCAGGCTGAGGTTCATGAGGGCTGGGACAGAAGCTGAAGGCCATCCCCATGGGTTGAGCAATGCTATGGAGACAAACCACCCAAAATTCACCTCCAAACCCCACTGAAAGAATTTATCACCAAAACTCATATATATATATTTCTTGTCTTTACTTCCCTCTTTCTCTGCTATTTCCTCTTCCTATTTCTTTAAGGATCCTATAATGCCAGGATTCTCTCTTCAGCCAGATTCCTTTCTCTCACCAAACCTGGTATTGCCACCTGGTTTCACCCATCCACTATATTCTCATGATTCCAGAATGTATATTTTCATCAATTTCTTAAAGAAATCAGTGTTGGTCATGCCCAAAGGTAAATTTGTTTCTCCTCAAACTTGTTTTTCTTTCTTTGTTATCTATTTCAATGGCTTTATCATCCATCCAGTCACCCAAGCTAGAAACCATGCTGCTATCTTGAACCCCTCCCTTATTCTCACCAACATTCCTATTTTAGCTCCACCCCCACCTACACCTAACTGATGTATTAGCTTTAGAAACACCACTTGCATCACTCAGCTCCGCTCTCTCCATTCTTGCTGACATTATTTAGTAAAAGCTATGATCAGCTTTCACATGCATCTCATAGAGGAAGAGGCAACTTTCTAAAAAGCAGATGGTGCTATTTAGATATTACCACAAGTAATTTCTTCTTCCACCATGACCTGGCCACCCAAGAACAGAGCGACCATTTCTTAAAGCTAAATAATTAAAAAGAATATATTCAATATTTCTAATATATAAATAGTAAAGATAATATATTCATTTCATTTTACTGGCAAATTCCTTGTTTAGTAAATAAAAGGATAAAGGAGTTTGTAATATTGAGATCCTATATCTAGCTTTTAAGTTCTTGTTTACAAGAACTCACTTCTTTAGGAATTTATCTTATCCATGAAATCATCAGTTCCAGATTTAGAGTTAAGGGAGGTAAACTGAGATAGGTATGATGAGATAGGAAACTAGACAGTTTATAATTTTAGTATCTGGAAATGCCATGTTTTCTAATACTAATTTTTTAAATCTAATGCTTCATAAAGTTTAAATAAATAAGACAGCACACATTGACACGTACCCAAGAAAAACTGTGCAAACATTTCCCTTATGTGGATACTGTGAGCACTTAATTTTCTCAGAACACTCAAGTTTGGCATGACTGGGATTATGGAAATGTCTAAAAAGTTTCAGAATTATGGCTTCAAATTTCCCATTTCATTTACCTAGAAAGAGATCAAATGTTGTGGGAATGTTCTTGAAAATATGTCTTTTATTATTTTGAGCTGAAAGCTTGTAAGAGACAGGAGACTAGTTGTGTAACACTTGTCTCAGGAAAAGAGTTTGTGAATTGCAGAACAAATCTAGACCACGGTTTGACATGTACAGAATTTAAAGGTCATTACAAGAATCAGAGTTTTCTATGGCATTAGTTCTTAATCCTTACTGCTACACTTAAAAGTGTGTTCAATAGATGCTGAGAGACCTGAACAGGTAAAATTTTATAAAAGGCCAGAATAGAAAATCCAATAAAATCACTATTGTCATTTGGTGCCTGAGAGCATCAGTCTCTTTCAGTCCAACATGTATTATCCCTGCAGTTTGAGATACTGCAGAGAAATAATACTCACTTTTCATCTATCTTTATACAGATCATAATATTTTAATAATTCAGAAATTGCTATCAATGTTTCAATGATTGTTTTCAACATGTACCCTACATGCTTTTGAAATTTACACAGATAGTGTAAACTATTTGAAAAACAAAGGTAGGCTCAGCGCCTGTGGCTCAGCGGGCTAAGGCGCCAGCCACGTACACCTGAGCAGGTGGGTTCGAATCCAGCCCGGGCCCACCAAACAACAATGACGGCTGCAACAAAAAATGGCCGGGCGTTGTGGTGGGTGCCTGTAGTCCCAGCTACTTGGGAGGCGGAGGCAAGAGACTCGCTTGAGTCCAGGAATTGGAGGTTGCTGTAAGCTTGGATGCCACAGCACTCTATCCAGGGTGACAGCTTGAGGCTCTGTCTCAA
>CAUYRH010118353.1:0-12664 GCA_963574655.1 Perodicticus potto
CTGGAGGGCTGCAGGAACTGGGTGCCCAGGGTTCACCCACACTCCAGGAGGTGCCTGAGCGAGTGGGTCGGTCAGCGAGACCCACGGGCCAGGACCATGGGCTGCTGTTTCTCCAAGAGGCGGAAGGCTCAGAAGGACTCAGGGCCGGAGAACAACGAGGAGCAGCCCAAGCAGTACAGCTGGGACCAGCGCGAGAAGGTAAGGAAAGTCTTGAAGCCGCTGGTCTCAGTCCTCACCTGAGCCGCTCCTTTAAGGGTCCCTTAAGACCCTGGAGCGTTAAGGGGCGGACCCAACAGCTGCCACTTTATCTCGCAGGCTCTTTCTCTCTCTGTGTCTCTCTCTAGAACGAGAGTAGTTGAAGTCGGGGTGCACGCTTTGGGGGGCCATGAAGTGCAACGCTAGAGCGGGCTCCTAGTAGGGCTGCGAAGCACTGGAAGGTGCCTCGGAGTTTGTTGTGCGGGTTGGTGGACCCCCAGGAGCCTTCCCTTGGCTCTGCACTCATACTTGCGCCGACTTCCTGTGTGAGGGTGGACTCGAGGGAGCAAAGGAGCTGAGAATGGCCTGATTCTCAGTCATCTAGTTTCCACCAGCAGTGTTGAGCGGGATTTTGTCCAGTAGTCAAGTTACTCATGTGACCGATTCTCATGTCTTCCGTGGCTTACATTCAGTAGCTGTTTTCTCTTTTGTCTGCTCTCCCCATTAAATCTTTTTTGGTACCTTATGATACGTTCCGCTGCTGAATTTTCTCAATTACTAAGTGGACTGTTTAATGTAAACCTTTACTTTTCCCTTCTCTTCCAGTTACCGGAAGGGAATAAATGAAAATCGAATCAGTCTTGGAATGTGTGTTAAGACTGTAAGGTGAAAATAACTGGCATAAATCCAGGCAGTGTTTTACTGGAATGAAAACGCCCTTATTTTTACTTTTTCATGTAGCCAGAAACCCCAAAAACTTTGAAAACTTCCACTAGTCTTGCACACAACACACTTAGTCATACATTTCATAATGGTTCCTCTTTCTACGTAGTTCCCCATTCGTGCTTACTAAAATGCTTTGATAGATTTGTCAATTATTTTTCTCTTCCAAAGTAAGAGAATATTTAAATGGGTGTTATGAACAGCAGTTAACTCCTTGCTTAACACAACATGTCTTTGCCCAAGAATACTTTGTAGTAAATTTGTTAACATTTTGATACTTTAGACCTTTCTCCATGATTTCCAATCCCCAGCTGAAATTATTCATGTAAACTCTGGTTTCCAAGTGTCAGTGTTAAGAAGTTGTAAGTATTTTACAGAGTTCTCAGCCCTGCCTTTTTGCCCCTAGTTATCAGATAATACATTTATCCTCCATTATTGTTACTTGATGGCAACATTTTGTAATGTAGGAAAAGAAAGTACTGTGCTTTTTGTTGTACAAGAAGATTGCACCTATCATTTAAAATTAGTTGATGGAGCTGGGCTCTGTGACTCACGCCTGTAATCCTAGCACTCTGGGAGGCCAATGCAGGTGGATCACCTGAGCTCACGAGTTCCAGACCAGCCTGAGCAAGAGCAGACCCAGTCTCTAAAAATAGCCGGTCGGCGCCTGTGGTCCCAGCTACTTGGGAGACTAAGGCAAGAGGATCGCTTGAGCCCAAGAGTTTGAGGTTTCTGTGAGCTATTACTCCAGGGCACTCTACCTGGGCAAGAAAGTGAGACACCCTCAAAAAAAATTATTTGCTAGCTTTTACAAGATCGTTTTCCTTAGCCTTCAGATTTCTAACAGTGTTCTTTAAGCTTAAACTGTGTGCCATAAAGTTGTGTTTTCTCAGTCTGTTTAAGTGAAATAAAAAGAAGGAAGGGGAAAAAAGGAAAGCTGTGTATTTTATTTTTATTTCAGCTTTTTGTTTTGAAGTCATAAGCTAAAACTAAGTCTCACTATGTCGCCCTCAGTAGAGTGCTGTGGTTTCACTGCTCACAGCAACCTCAAACTTTTGGGTTTAAGCAATTCTTTTGCCTCAGCCTCCCAAGTAGCTGGGACTACAGGCACCCACCACAATGCCCAGCTTTTTTTTTTTGTCGTAGTTGTCATTGTTTGGCAGGCCCAGGCCCAGTTTGAACCTGCCAACCCTGGTGTATGTGGCTGGTGCCCTAGCCGCTGAGCTACAGGTGCTGAGCCATAAACTAAAGTGCTTTTATTTTGTATGTATAGTAGTCCTGGTTGCCTCTGACTCATTGTTTCACACTAAATTGTTCTATAGTTAACTTTTATTAACATATTTGGATAAGTTAGGATCTTGTATGTTAATCCTTTTAGATAAGTGTGTTCTGTGATTTTTTTTTTCTTCTGCTCTTTGGCTAAGTACACTGAAAAATAGAATAGTGGATATTATCTAAGCTTTTCTTTGAGTCTGTAGTAAACTTTCAATTGTAGACACCATTTTAAGCTCGCAGAGAACATTTTTTGAGAACACTACTAGGTACTGTAGTAGAGATGTAATATATGTTACTGGATGTGTTAAATAAGCTAGTGCTTCTGGATGTGTCTGTAATAAAAGTTAAAATCTTTATTTATTTATTTATTTATTTATTTATTTTGAGACAGAGACTTACTCAGTTGCCCTGGGGTTGAGTGCGGGATGGTATAGCTCAAAGGAATGTTAAACTCTTAGGCTCTGCAGTCCTCTTGCCTAAGCCTCCCAAGGAGCTGGAACTACAGGTGCTGACCACAACACCTGGCTATTTTTAGAGAGGGAGGTCTGGCTCTTGCTCAGGCTGGTTTCTAACTCCTGAACTCAAGCAATCCGCCCACCCACCTTGGCCCCCCGCAAGCGCTAGGATTACAGGTGTGAGTCACTGCACTCAGCAAAAGTTAAAATCTTTTTATTTTTATTTTTTTTTGTAGAGACAGAGTCTTACTTTATCACCTTCGGTAGAGTGCCATGGCGTCTCAGAGCTCACAGCAACCTCCAACTCCTGGGCTTAGGCGATTCTCTTGCTTCAGCCTCTCTAGTAGCTGGGACTACAGGCGCTCACCACAACTCCTGGCTATTTTTTGGTTGTAGTTGTCACTGTTGTTTGGCAGGCTTGGGCTGGATTCGAACCTGCCAGCTCTGGTGTATGTGTCTGGCACCTTAGCTGCTTCGGGCTGGATTCGAACCTGCCAGCTCTGGTGTATGTGTCTGGCACCTTAGCTGCTTGAGTTACAGGCGCTGAGCCAAAAGTTAAAATCTTGATCAGCTCAGCTAATCAAAAATTTTTTAACTAAATGACCATTATATTATGACAATGACCCAGTTGTAAAATCTTTTGGACCATGAAAGAGAATTGCCAGCTTACATTTTGAGACCAGTGGAAATACCACATGTCCCAACATTTCTTTTAATTTTTGGAATTATTTTTTTCTTTTGGAATTACTAGGAATTCTCTCTGGTGTACTTCATGATGGCTTGTCAAATTTATACAATTTTAAAGAATTTTTCCTTGTTCCTTGCCTCCCATGAGGTCATTTTGGGCTAGCATACAAATGTTCTCTACTATTCCAATGATGCTTTTACTGAGCATGGCCTTGCTTGCTCCTAGAAGATTTTAATTGTATTTTAAACAGAATAGAATGCAGATACAGCCCAGACAACATAGATATGCTATATGTATTTTAACAGAAATGGTTTGTATTAAAAGTTTAGTACATGTAAAGTGTGGCATATACAGTTTTAAAGTTATATTTGACAATTATCATTCAACTTATAAGACTTTATGTGTGAAAACAAAATGGGTTGCCTGAAAAGTTTCCTTGCAACTTGGAAAAGCAGTGTTTATATTTTTCCTCAGGTTATGTATTCAGGGTGTCTTTATTGAGGGGTACCCCTTAGGTTTGGGTTTTAAGTTGTATAATTGGGTCAGTCTTGAGGGGACTGAAGCTAAGAGAAATTGTGTCAATTAGAATGTTTGTGGAAGCATTGTCAGAGCAACTCATATACTGTAGTCAACAGCATTAAGAAGCTAATTTTCTATTGCTGTTGACTTTGAAAAGGAAAAAAAAACTTACTATACAATTATTACACTGACACAATGAGAGATATTCTTGGATTATAAAGCTTGTGCATAAATCATTTAGAAGCAAATGTTTTTATCTTTACCTGTATGATGCCTCCTATAGGTAGGCAAATTATACAATATGTGTGTACTCAAACAAGAAGGAAGGCTCAAAATTATAATACTTAGCTCTGTTCTTTAAGAGTTTACTGGCTTTTAGAGTTAAAACAGGAAACATTTAGGGTGGCACCTGTGGCTCAAAGGAGTAGGGCGCCAGCCCCATATGCTGGAGGTGGCAGGTTCAAACCCAGCCCCGGCCAAAAACTGAAAAAAAACAAAAACAAAAACAAAAAACAGGAAACATTTAAGTATAAATGAAATGAAGATGAGCGGTACAGAAAGTAGTTTTCATTTTCCAGTTATTCATGCCAGTACTCCTCCTCCTAGAGGATAGAAATGAGGATTCTCTAAACCAGTGCTTCTCAACTTGCCTAATGCCGTGGCCCTTTAATACAGTTCCTGTGGGTCATGACCCACAGGTTGAGAACTGCTGCTCTAAACAATGATGGCATAAGTATGAAAACTGTGATTGGAGTATGGACAAAATATTTTGTATCTGTTATATTTGTCTCATATTCAATAGAAATAATACTAAACAAAAATGTTATCCCAGAAATTTAAGCGTCTGTTGTGTAACTTTGAATAAAGCCATCAATTTGTGTGTTTAATGAGAGAAAGGCCTGTTCAGAAGAAGAGGATTTGGACAGGAATGGTCACCTCTGGGGAGACAAAACTTGTGCCAGAGTTTGGGTATGACAGAACTGGTTTTAATATAAGGCAGATCATAATTGCCAGAGTTGTTCGTCATTGCAAAGGGTGGATTTGTGAGGAACTGATCTCTGTGTTAGTCCAAACATTCAGACAGAGTTTGGATGTTAACCTGCTAGAAAGAAATGTCTGCACTGAATGGGAGGGTAGACACTGTTTTTAGCCTTGTTTTAAATACAGTAAGTATTCTAGTTATCTATTGCTGCATACCAAAGCATCCCATAAGTTAATGGTGAAAAACAATGGCAAGTGTTTACTTTGTTTGCAACTCTCACCATTTGTGTAACGCTAAGCAGGATTGATTCTGGTCAATGTGGCATCAGCTTTGGCAGCTTGACTGAAGGATCTGCTTTCAAGATGGTTTAATCACATACCAGGCTGGCAAGTTGATGCTGGCTTTCGGCTTGGAACTCAGCTGGGGCTTAGGGCTAGGCACCTTTACATTGCAGCCCTGGCTCCCTAACAGCAAGATGGCTGGATTCCAAGGGTGAATGTCCAAAGAGAGACTGGAAGAAGCTGCGTGATTCTTTTTCTAACTAGCTTCTTGAGTTCTTAAGTCGTTTAATTTGACTTAATGAATGTGGTAGCATCACTTTTGCCACATTTTGTTTATTGAAGCAGTCACAAATGCCCACTCAGGTCCAAGAGGAGGGGACAGCTTGATGGGAGGAATGTTAAAGAATTTGTCAATATGTTTAAAATTCTCTATATAAGTTGTTTAAAGTAAAAAACTAGTTTTTTGTTTATTAACTTAAAAATAGCTTTTTTGGAGATATAATTCATATACCATATAGTTCACCAATTTCAAGTGCACAATTCAGTATTTTTAGTGAGCTCACAAGGTTATACATCCATGATCTAATTTTAGTACCTTTTCATCCTGGAAAAAAAAAACCTGTAACCATTAGTAGTCACTTCCATTTCCCTCTTCCCAGCACTTGGAAACCACAAACTTATTATCTGTCCCTCTAGATAGGCCTATTTCATATCAATAGAACCAAAATATTTAGCCTTTCATGACTGGCTTCTTTCACTCAGCATATTTTTGAGGTTCATCCATATTGTAGCATGTGTTAATATTTTATTCCTCTTTATTATTGAATAACATTCCATTTTATAGAAAGACCACATTTTGTTTGTTCATCAGTTGATAGACCTTCAGGTTTCTACTTTTTGGCAGTTACGGATCATGTACAAGTTTTTGTGTGGACATGTTTTTTCCATGTTTTTCTTTTCTTTTTTTTTTTTTTGAGACAGAGTCTCACTATTTCACCCTTGGTAGGGTGCTGTGGTGTCACAGCTCACAGCAACCTCAAACTCCTGGGCTAAAGTGATCCTCTTGCCTCAGCCTCCCAAGTAGCTGGGACTAAAAGTGCTTGCCACAATGCCGGCTATTTTTTTGTTGCAGTTGTTTAGCTGGCCCAGGCAGAGTTCGAGCCTACTACCCTTGGTGTATGTGGCTGGCGCCATAACTGTGCTACAGGCACCTAGCCATGTTTTCAGTTTTCTTGGGTATACACCTAGAAGTGGAATTGCTGGGTCAGATGGTAACTGTGTTTAACTTTTTGAGGTACTACCAAACTGTTTTTTGAAGTGTCTACACCATTTTATATTTCCACCAGCAATGTATGTGAGTTTTATTTTCTTCACCCATATAAAGCTTTGATGAAGGGAAAACATATTGGGAGCAAAAAGTATATGGGACTGGGATTTGATTAATTGATTGATTGATTGATTGAGACAGAGTCTCACTCTGTTGCCCTGAGTAGTGTGGTGGCATCATAGCTCACAACAACCTCAAACTCTTGGGCTCCAGTGATCGATCCTCTTGCTTCAGCCTCCCAAGTAGCTGAGATTACAGGCATCTATCACAACACCTGCTGTTTTTAGAGACAGGTCTCGTTTTTGCTTAGGCTGGTCTCATATTCCTCAGCTCAAGCCATCCATCTGCCTCTACCTCCCAGAATGAGTGGTAGGATTATAGGCATGAGCCACCACATCCAGCCCAGGACTGGGATTTTAATTTGTGTTCTGCACCCAACTACACCTGACTGGTAGTCATTTAACTTTTCCAGCCCTCAAGTTTCCTAAGATCCTTTCCAGTTCTCTAATTCTTCGAGTAGCTCATGAGGAAGCATTCAAACCAATCTGGGTGACCAAAGGGAATATGATAGGATATAAGGATAGATTAGATTAAATAGAAAATTCCTTTCTTCCTAAAATTTCATAATTCTTGTGGTTATGTACTTAACAATATAGTGAACTAATTTAAATGCAATACTTTCTTTTATCAAGGGACTGACCTTATTATTTCTATAATTATGTGACATTGCCATTTTCATTTGTGAAATAATCTTTCAGCTACATGCTATAGCTGACTTAATGTTTAAATTTTAATATTTATGTTAAATTGAAGTATAATTTACATACAGTAAAATTTACCCTTTTAAGTATACAGTTCTCTGAGTTTTAACTAACAAACACAGTTGTGTAGCTGTCACCAATCAAAATATAGAACAGTTCTATCTGCCGATATTTCTTCCTTTATAGTCAATTTGTTCTTTTGCAATCACCCCCACCTTCAGCCCCTGTTCAGTTTTCTGTCCCTATTTAAGTGTTTTTTTTAGAATGTCATATAAATGGAATCATATAGTATGTAACCTTTTGAGTCTGGCTTCTTTGACTTAGCATGATACATTTAAGATTCATCCATGTTGTTACATGTGTCAAGAGTTCTTTTTTATTATAGAGTAGTATTCCATTGTGTGAATGCACCACAGTTTGTTCATCTATTCAGTAGTTGAAGGACTTAGGGTTGTTTTCCATTTTGGTAATTATGAATAAAGCTACCATAAATATTTGCATACAGGTTTTTAGTGACTGTAAGTTTTCATTTCACTTGGTTTAAGACCCATGAGTGAGATTGCTGAGTCATGTGGAAATTGTAAATTAAACTATTATAAGAAATTGCTGAACTATTTTTCAAAGTGGCTGTGCCATTTTGCCCACCAATAATGCATGAGAGATACAGTTGCTCCATATCCTCACATTATTTGGTAGTGTAAGTTTTTTTTGTTTTTGTTTTATCCATTCTAATAGGTGTGTAGTATTATTTCACTGTGGTTTAACTCGTGTTTCCTTAATGACTAATGATGTTGAGCATTTTTCACATACTTGCTATCTATACCTTATTTGGTGAAGTGCTTATTTAAATATTTTGCTCATTTTTTACTGGATTATTCTTATGGGGTTTTTGAGGAAAAAAAAAGTCCTATGTCATGTGTATTTTGCAAATATCTTTTCCCAATTAATGACTCATCTTCTCTTAACTGTGTCTCTTGAAGAACAAACATTTTCAATTTTGGTAAAAGTTCAGCTTTCGGCTCGGCGCCTGTGGCTCAACGGGCTAAGGCACCAGCCACATACACCTGAGCTGGCGGGTTCGAATCCAGCCCGGGCCCGCCAAACAACAATGACGGCTGCAACCAAAAAAATGGCCGGGCATTGTGGCGGGCACCTGTAGTCCCAGCTACTTGGGAGGCGGAGGCAAGAGACTCGCCTGAGCCCAGGAATTGGAGGTTGCTATGAGCTGTGATGCCATGGCACTCTATCCAGGGTGACAGCTTGAGGCTCTGTCTCAAAAAAAAAAAAAAAAAGTTCAGCTTTCACTTTTTTCTTTTGTGTTTTTCGCTTCACATTTAGGAATTCTTTGCCTGTTTTCTTCAAGAAGTTTTATTTTATGTTATTTTATTTTTAATTTTTTGAGACAGAGTCTCAAGCTTTCACCCTGGGTATAGTGCTGTGGCATCAAAGCTCACAGCAACCTCCAACTCTTGGGCTCAAGTGATCCTCTTGCCTCCCTTTTTCTAATTTTAGTAGAGATGGGAGTCTTGCTTTTGCTCAGGCTGGTCTTGAACTGGTGAGCTCCAGCAATCCACCTGCCTTGGCCTCCCAGAGTGCTAGGATTATAGGCGGAAACCACCGTGGCCTGGCCTCTTCAAGAAGTTTTATTGTTCTTGGTTTTATACTTAGGTTCTATGATTCATTTTGAGTTAATTATTATACAGCATATCTATAAAGTTTGTGTGCAATTGCACAAACACCCTGTATATGGTGCATGGTACAGGTTGAGATTCATTTTTTGTGCTTATAAATATAGATATCCAATTGTTCTAGCACCATTTATTGAAAAGACTATCCTTTCCCTATTGAATTGCCTTTGCACCTTTGTCTCTCTCTATATATGCCTATTTTTGAACTCTCTATTCCATTGATTTGTGCATCTAGTAAGCAATTGTTTTCGTTTGAATGTGGTTGACTATGAAGAAGCAGCCAAGAGAATGTACTTAGGAGCCAGATTTGGGTATGAGACTAGACTCAAGTACTTACTAACAGTGTGACCTTGGGCAGGTTATTTACCCTCTGTGTACCTCGATTTCTCATCCATAAACAGATAATTATTGTATACAACCCTCATAGGGGTTTTTATAGATTGAGTGAATGATTATAAAGCATAGTATGATGCCTGACATATAAATGTGGTGCCTCTTATACTCCTGAATCCTATTTTGTACTTATGTTTAGACTGGATTTCCATTAAAATTTAATTACATTATTTTATCTCATGTTATCGTTATGGAAGTTTAATTGTAGAGATGACTTTTAATGAAAGATTTGCATTACTGTTCAAAGAATAAAATGTTCACTTTTTCTTTCTGTTGGGAAAATAATGCTTACCTTAATTTAATAACTATAGAACATTAAGTTGGTATCAGATGAATTCCAACCCTTAAAATTTTTCTTTGATTTTGAAAGTATATCCACTACCTATTAAAGAATGTAGTAAGAATTCAGGCTAAACTAAGCTTACCTCGTAAATGGCTCTTGTGAAAAAGTAATTTAAAACATGACCTTTCCATGTTTATTATTTTAGGCACTTTATTTGAGACCTAGTTAACTTTTGCAAAATTATTATGATCTAAGCTTCAGGTTATTTTTGTTTAGAAAAACTGTCAGGAATTGTTAAGGATGTACGACAACATAAATCCTAAATTTCTCCTTAGAAGACTGTTGATAATCCAAGTAATTTTATACTACAGAACAATTAGGCTATAAAATTAATTTTTCCCTATGAACTAAGAAAACTGGAGTGTCCAGAGAAAATACTTTGAATAGCAAATTACATTTAATTTCTCAGCATTGGCAGCTATTGCAGACTGAATATTTATCAAACTTGTGTTTAAGTCCTAACTCCCATTGGGCTGTATTTTGACATGGGCCCTCTAAGGAAGAAATTAAGATTAAGTGAGGTCACAAAGGTGGCGTGCTGATCCCATAAGATTAGTGTCCTTGTAAGAAAGAAGATTCACCTAGCTTATACTCGCTCTCTCCCTCTCCCTCTCCACACAGAAGAAAGGCCTGGTGATGATATAGCAAGAAGATGGCTTTTATAGTCTTAGCAGACTAAAACAGGCTGCCATAACAAAATACCACAGACTGGGTGGCTTAAATAACGAAAGTTTATTTCTTACAGTTCTAGAGATTGGGAAGTCCGAGATTGAGGTGCCAGCAGATTCAGTGTCTGGCGGAGGCTCTCTGTCTAGCTTATAGACTGCTGCCTTCTTAACTGTATTCTCACATGGTCTTTCCTCTGTGACTCATCCTTCTGCCTTACCTTGTATAGCCATTGAATTACCAATTTGCTGATTCTGTTTCCTCAATATCTCTCAAAGTCATCCAGTTCTCTTTTTCTCTATTAACTACAGCTCTAGTTCTAGCCCTTTCTGGACGACTACCGTAGCCTCTCACATCCATCTATATTCCGTGTTTCCTTATTCTTGTCAGAGTAATCTTACCAAAGTGTAAATTTCACTTATTTAAATCCTTCTGTGGCTCCCTATTGCCCATGGATAACTTCCAAGCTTTATAATATGACCCCTGCCTACCTTTCTAGCTTCATCTACTACCATTCGTATAACATACCAAACCGCTTTCAGTTTTCTTCCCACTTCCTAAAGAATTTTACTTTGTTCCTTCTGTTAATTGTGCCTGGATTGGGAGGGGGGATCCTTTATTTTCACCCCTTTTACTTGGTCAACTCTAGCTTAATCATTCTCACTTCATGCAGGAAATCTTTCATCTCATGCTTCCTCCCCGCCCCAGGTTTTCCTCCTCAGCAGCAGTTCTTTAGGAAGGTTGAGAACCACTGGTTTACAGAATATTCTCAGCATCTATCATTATATGATAGGGTTGTTTTTAAACTATCTGCTTAGGTGAGTGTTTACTTCTTTTATGGAAAGCTAGTCATATTCATTTTAGTGCCCAGAACAATGTTGGGTGTTTTTGGTATAAAAATAAAATTGGGTGTTTAAATGTTGATTGAGTGACTGAAGATCTAGAAAGTTAAAGTGACTTTAAGATCAGACTCAGAGGTAATAAAATTGTTACTGGAAAATAAGTACCTCTTTTATTGCTTCATGCTATAGACCAGTGTTCCTCCTTGTACAGTTATGTAAAACTAGGTGGATACAATATTTATTGTGTAATTACTGATAATTCACTTTAAGCTCATTTGTTTAATGAATACGATAATTAAATTTTGCTTTGTAAATCTAATTTTTACATACTGTATCTATGGGAGCCTATCTATAGTGCAGGAACAGCTTGTATGAAATGTATATATTCACAGTCAAAACAGTTCACTTGGGCCAGGCATGGTGACTTACGTCTTTAGTCCCAGCACTTTTAAGAGGTTGAGGAGGAAGGATCACTTGAGCCCAGGAGTTCAGGTCCAGCTGGGCAACATAGTGAGATTCCCATCTCTACAAAAAAAAATGTTTAAAATTAGCCACGTATGGTGGCACAAGTCTGTAGTCCCAGCTACTGAGGAGGCTGAGGTGGGAGGATCATTTGAGGGCAGGAGTTCCAGGTTATTATAAGAGCTATGATTTAGCTGTTGTACTCCAGCCTGGGTGATAAAGCAAGACCCTGCCTCAAAAAGGTCACTTGAAAAAAATCAAAATAGGCTTTTAATAACTGTAATTTTATAGGTCAGTTAAAATAAAAACTTAATATGATAGATTCCAGGCATACTATTTTAAAGATTATGTGAGCTATAGTTTAGAATATCTAAAGATGGAAATGACCAAATTTGAAAAATTACATTTGTAGCTCAATAAATGTTTGAATCAAATTTGTAGATGCAAGCACTGATATATTGTGATTCTTTTGCCTTCACACTTTTCCATTTTCTATAGCATAGTGCAGAAATCAGAGTTTAGAAATTAAGACCCATACATTGATTTGTGGAAGGATAGAGAAATATATTTCAGTCTGGGTACATTTCCAATTTCAGAATTGTTTTAAAAGTATAAGTTTTAAATGTAAAACATCAAAAAAGGAAAAAGTGTCAGAAAGCTGAAATAGCATGTAGTTATTAAGGTAGCTAGATACATAGGATTATGAGTTTAATTTTTATATCCCCCTTTATCATTTTTTCAATAAATTCTTGACCCTGGTACTCCACATAGCTTAGTAAATATTTTAGTTATATAAATTCCAAATAAGCTAAAAGCCTATTGATAGTAGCAGTGATGATGTGGGTGTTACCTGGGTTAAATTACAAAAAAACTCTGCTCGGCACCTGTGGCTCACCTGATCTGGCGGGTTCAAATCCAGCCTGGGGCCCGCCAAACAACAATGACGGCTGCAACCAAAAAATGGCCGGGCGTTGTGGTGGGCGCCTGTAGTCCCAGCTACTTGGGAGGCGGAGGCAAGAGACTCGCTTGAGCCCAGGAATTGGAGGTTGCTGTGAGCTGTGATG
>CAUYRH010118354.1:0-72455 GCA_963574655.1 Perodicticus potto
TCTTTCCTCAGCCTCCCAAGTAGCTGGGACTGCAGGCGCTTGCCACAACACCCAGCTGAAAGAAGACATTTTCTAAATAGGAAAGTTACACTTAAATGTTTATTAGCAGCACAATTCATATTTGCAAAGATGTGGAAACAACTCAAGTGCCCATCAATACATGAGTGGATTAGTAAAATGTGATATATGTATACCATGGAATACTACTCAGTCATTTAAAAAAGTGATCTAATATATTTTCTAACAACCTGGATGGAAATGAAGACCATTCTTCTGAGAAAAGTATTACAAGAATAGAAAAGTAAGCACCACATGTATTCAATACTAAATTGGAACTAGCTGATCAACATTTATGTGCACATGTGGAGGTACAACTCAATGGAAATCAAGCAGCGGGGAGGGGGGAAGAAGCAGGGGGTTGGGTTAATTTGCACCTTAATTCGAGAGGGGCAGATTCACATTCTAGGTAAAGGGAACACTTGTAATTTTGACCTGAAATGTACAAAAGTAAATTAAGTAAATAAAAAGTATATTATCCCTATAATATACTTTTTGAAGGGAAGGGAAACGGAGGGAAGGGAAAGGAAAGGGAACGGAGGGAAGAGGAAGGGAAAAAAATGAGGCTAATTCCAAAGTCCAGCATTCTGAAGTAATGGGAGCTGAGAACTCACATTCACTGGACATCACTTTTATGTCTGTCATGTAATCTCTGCCCCTTCCTTTGGGAAAAAGCAAACACTTAAGAAATGATCCATATGCTTAGTTAATTATATCCTTTTATCAGAGGGACAATTACTTCCCCGATTTCTCAGACACACCCTCTGGATGGTGTGATTCCAAGGTCATAATCAAGGCTGGATTATCTATGGCAGACTATAACTTGTTCTCTGAGAACCAGAAAAGCAGGAATTAGGAAAGTAGGAAAAAAAAAAAAAGAGAGATACAGTATATGTTGACACATTTTTAAAGTATCACGAAAAAAAATCAAAACTTTGTTGAACTTAGTTACATTTCTTTTATTAATTACTTTTGTTTTAAACTGTGCATAATCACCATGGTAGGAGTGGGGCGCTGTCATCTTTTTAGCACTAAAGTGCTGATCTGGCCCTGCTATATCCTCTTGTCTCTGGCCACACTGCTGGTTGCCAAAGGCATTTCCTTCCTTGGAATCCCTTTTTGGAATTTTTAGACACCAGCAAACAGGAGATATACAATGGGTTAAGTCCACCATTCATTGCACTGCTGAAGATACCACCACTGCCCTTAGAAAGGGTGCGGCAAGAGGATATGGTTAGCAGCTCCTGCAGGTTAAATGAGGTTTGAATCAAGTGTAAGTTTATTTGCATTATGGGATTAATACCACAGTATACCAGACTCTTGTTAATCAACATCAGTATTAAACTGGGATCCACTTTATTTTCAGTGCTTAGAGGTTTTGATAATTAATGTAGAGCAGGATCCTTAAGCTTCAGGGAAACTACTCCATATTAGAGCAATCACGGTACTTTTCCCAAGGGCTCCTGATTAGAGGTTGCCCTATTCCAGGGAAGGTCAACTCCATAGACAGAGGTGCTAGCAATTCCAATAACAAGATAAGCTGTTGCCTTTTCCAGCAGGGTACCCAAACACTTGGGGAACCCAGTACTCGACACCCCACTGCAGAACAGAAATGTGAAATGTCTATTTAAGGTCTCTAGGCCAGAATAGTACAAATTCACACTTTGAGACTTCTCTGCTAACTCAATCTTTATTCTCTCATCACAAGCTGTGAACTTTCCAATAGAGTTCTACCGTGTAGTAAAGATATACATTGAGTACTTACTATGCACCGGCACATACAAAATACTTTACACATTGAGCACTTACTATGCACCAGGCACGTACAAAATACACACATTCTCTCTTTATCCTTCTTGTCTATAAGACGTAACTATTACGATTCTTCCTATGTTGCAAATGAGGAAGGTGAGATACAATGATGTTTGGTAATCAAGCCAAAGTCATAAAGCAAGTAAGTTTTGGAGTGTATTGGAACTTAGAAAGTCAAACTCCAAACTCCAAACTTTTGACTAATCTGCTAATCTGCTTCTTCCAGCCTAGGACTCCTAGGATTTCAATGTACCATTTTATTCCAGTTTTCAAGTATTTGTAAACATTGATCTTATCCTTAATGAGCTGGTGAGAAAATGGAGGTGAGAGAGGGGCAATGTCTTGCCAAAAGTCCCACAGCTAGAAGTGGCACACAAACCTTCCTTCCAAGACTTCTTAACTTGAAATCTTCACTTTAACCTAAACTAGGACTAAGCTTATTTTAGACTCCCAAATG
The DNA here is from genome assembly GCA_963574655.1 of Perodicticus potto. Lineage (NCBI taxonomy): Eukaryota > Metazoa > Chordata > Mammalia > Primates > Lorisidae > Perodicticus > Perodicticus potto. The sequence goes on from CAUYRH010118354.1 coordinate 2,327, forward strand.
GAAGAAGAAAAGGGTTGCAATGGGAAACAGAAATCAGATTTTGGGCTCTCCATAAACATCAGATAATCTGCTAGGTATTTTATAGCCAATATTTTATTTATTCAAACAATATGGTGGTGAGGTGGGTATGGTTGTGTCTCTCTTCCAAATGAGAAAACAGAAGCTTAAAGAGGTTAGGAAAACCCTCCTGACCCAGCTCATATGTAAGGAAGCTGGACTCCAGATGGAGTCTATGTGAATGTAACTCCCATGCTCCTCCACCAGGAATTTATTTAATCATAGACTGAAGGTGTGGATTTTACTCCTCACCCTCTTTTACCAGCTCCTCAATAGGATTAAGGAGAAAATGGGTCTTGAATCAGCACAGACAATCATCCATCATCCATTCACAAGATCCAGGCCACTGTGATTCAAATTGAATTTTTAAGTGGTTTTCACCAAGACTCTGGGTCAAATGACTTCTGATGTTCAAGGAAGATTTCTCTCCCTGTTTCTATTCCCTGATTCTTCTCACCTGGGCACAGCAATGAGAAGCCTCACAATTTATTTAAAGGTCACTCACTAGAGAAAACATCTTCTAGGCCTTGGTTTAAAATTGCTGGGCAAGCCAGGTCATATTTTAGGTACAGTGAATGTGTTAAATTACTTCCCAGGTATTTGGGATTTAATACAGCACCGGGAGTCTCACCAGAAACCTTTCCCCCTAACTTTGAAATGTGCGTGTACTACAGAGACAATTTTTTCTGGTTTTGATGCCCTCACACAAATTGTCAACATATCGTATCTTTTTTTCACAGCTCTTTGATGTACTCAAAGGGGTTTTCTTCCTTGAAAAAGAAGCCACAACTCCAAATGTTTTAAAACAGAAGCCCCTAAATGTTTGAAGTTCAGTTCAGAATTCTCCAAGCAGAAACTTGGCAAGAAGTCCTACCTTAAAAGAAAAGAAAAAAACTTCTCCCATCCTAAAGTATCAAATGTAGACTTCCAATAGAAAACAGACTTCATATCCATGTTATACGGCTCTACCATTATTATTCATTGCTTTTTCCCGACAGAGCATAGATTTTTCAATTCATTCAAAGGAACAGTAAGACCATTTAGATGTATTGCTCTCATCTCAAATTCAACAAGCCTAAGTCTTAACTTCTAATCTTTTCTCCACCCAATGCCCTTTGCTGTCTTCTTTTTTTCTTTTTTTCCTGCCAACAGCATCAGTCATATTGGTTCAAAACCTAGATGTTGCCTCCCTTAAGACCAGGAAATGTGCTTTAATGACCTTTATACTCTGAGTGCCTAGGGCAGTGCTGGCATGTTGAAGATGCTTAAAGAGTATTTGTTCAATGAATAGATTTAAAATCATCTTCTTCCCTTCCTTCTCCTTCATCTATGTATCCTATCTCCTCAAAGCCTTTGACGTTTGTGTTTTACAATATGACTACCCCAGGGCTACATAGGACCCATTTGATAAGGGGTGCGGCCTATTGCAGATTTTTATCAAAGAGTAAAACAAACAAACCAAAAGAAAATAAATTAATAAATTAATAAATACACCAACCCACACATAATCAGGGAGAATGGAAGCCAGGAGGCCAGTGCTTCCATATCATTATGTTTCTGAGTACAGAAAATGGTCATTCTAACAGAGATGGACCATTTACAGTCATGGAATATGGACAAAATTTTAATATATATAAATTAAACTCCTTTAAAACATCAAGAAAAAATGTAATGGATCATTGCAAAGTCTTTCTTATCCAAAGAGTAAATATGAACCATATAATTGACATGAACTTCTTCAGCATAGAATCTACAAAGCTACCTTTAAGTTCTGAACATGTTTTGTTCATGGAAGCTACTTACTAAATCCCTCCTACATACTTGAATCTCATTTGAGTCATGTGGCCAAGCTAAACACGAGCCATTAGTCCTTTTTAATTAAAATATTTTTATCAATAATAAATCAGTGGGACTTCATTCAAATTCTGATTATGAGATCTTCTGTAAAAAACACATACCTTTATTTTTTTCTTCAGCTATTTCGCCCTCCCTTTTCTTTTAATATATCTCATTAATTCTATGGATATTATTTTTCTTCACTTTTCACTTTCACGAGCTCAGAGGTTCTTAAGCTGAGGTCTACAATATAGTACAGAGACTGTGCTTTGGACAGGTAGAGGTCAGGGCCCAGAAGACAGTAACACTGCTTTCAAGTTGGAGTGACTCTAGGGAAGCATCAGACACACTGATGAGAATAAGCAGATACTGATAGAGGAGAGGGAAAGCTTATTATGCACCAGACATAACGCCAAGCACTGGGGATAAAGCAGTGAACGAAGATCCTGCCCTCCTGTGGCTCTCATTCTGCCTAGGGAAACAAATGGCCAGCAAACAAATAATACTTAATATGTCAAATGGTCATGAGTGCTACACAGGAGGAAAATGAGAGAGATAAGGGAGAGGGAGTTTCATACAATTGTCATTTTCCATAGGGAAGACCTCAGGAAAGACTTACTGAGCTGAGATCTGATGGAAGTAAGAGAACAGGCCAAGCTATTTTCTGGGGAAGAGCATTCTAGGCAGGGAACCAGCTGGTATAAGTGCACCAAAGCAGGGCAAAACTTGGGATAGTTCCAGGAGCAGAAAACAGCCAGTGTGGTGGGAGCAGAGAGTGATGAAGGTCACAGAGATCCTTGTAATTCAGACTTGGACTTTCACTCTGGATGAGTGTTTATTTTATTTTATTTTATTCTTTATTATTTGGGATTCATTAAGGATACCAAGAATTAGGTTACACTAATTGAATTTGTCAAGTAAAGTCCCTCTTATAATTGTGTACCACCCCCAAGAGGTGAGTTACACATCGTAGCCTCCCTTCCCCCTGCCTCCTCCTCCTCCCCACTTCCTTATTCCCTTACCTACCCCGTGATTTAGCTCATCTACTGCCTTCATATTGGAGTACATTGGATTCTTGTTTCTCCATTTTTGCGATGCCTTACTTAGAAGAATGTGTTCCACCTTTGCTCAGGTTAATGCAAAAGATGTAAAGTCTCCATCTTTTTTAGTGGCTGAATAGTACTCCATGGCACTCAATAGTACTCCATGGTACCACAGCTTGTTAATCCATTCTTGAGGTGGGAATTAAGGTTGTTTCCACATTTTGACGATTGTAAATTGAGCTGCTATAAACAATCTAGTGCAAATATCCTTATGATGAAATGATTTTTTTTTCTTCTGGGTACATGCCTAGTAATGCGATTGCAGGATCAAATGGGAGGTCTAATTTGAGTTCTTTGAGGATTCTCCATACTTCCTTCTCAAAAGGTTGCATTAGTTTGCAGTCTCACCATCAGTGTAAAAGTATTGTCTTCTCTCCACATCTATGCCAGCATCTGCAGCTTTGAGACTTTGTGATGTGGGAGTGTCCATTTTAAAATATCTCTTTTTCTGTGATCCTGTTCTGCCAGCGTAAACTGGAAAGGTCAGGGAACAGAGGTATTAATAAGATCCAGCCCCTCTTCAGTAAGAAAACAGGTATTTAGACAAATAAATCTAACATAAAATAGTGGGCAAGTGTTCCAAGAGCGGAGTAGACTTCTGGAGAGCTGAGATCCCTGTCAGCTTCCAGGAGGAGGCAATTAGGTATGGCTCCTGAGTTCCTTTACTGTGGGCCTTGAAAAATGAGCTGAATTTGAATTACAGGGATCTATCTAAGCTACAGGACTTTCTACATTAAGGGATGGGGGCAAAAATATGTTTGAAATTTGGAGGGAACTGTGAGAATTGACTGAGTTGGGAAATACTTGAAGGTAAGTAATGGAAGGAAGGTTTTGACAAGGAGATTGGAATTAAGTATTTTGAGGTCCATGGATGCAAGACTAGATACATGCCTGAGAATTGGTGAATCTTTGTTAGCTGTAGGATCTAACAGGTCTTCTATATAATTTCTGGGTATATATGTTTATATTCATATCTATGGAAGATTTTGTGACAGAAAAGCATGCAATAGATACATAGTAACTAAATTGGATTATCTTATGGCTATTCAGTTAAAAATTTAAAATTGGATAGGCTCTTAGAGTGAATCTATTACAAACCTTTCTCCCCACCCTGCAACATGGCACTGATGAGAAAAGTGAGTCCTGGAAGTTCATGTGTTTAATTTTGTGGTGAGTCAGATTGATCTCCTATTATCTTTCTACCATACCCCTCTGCTCACCTCAACTGCTCCAATACTCTACCAAAGTAAGGTGGGTGGGGACCCACAATTGATACCTATCTTTATTGTAATATAAAGATGACATTAAAATTCAGTTAATGTTCCTCCCTTATCTGAAATGTAAGCTACCTCTCTTATGCTGTGAATGAGACTTAGCTGCACGGTTATAGACAAAGTCTTCTAAATACCTGAAATTAGGCCATCCTTCACCCCACCTGCTTCTTGTTGGACCAAGAGACGTGTATCCCAACCACATCATTAGATTTGCTCAATAGTCTATATGAGAATATCCTGGCTTTTAATTTTTCAATAATTGAGCCTAACAACCAGTTCAGCTCCTTCTGCGGATTTTTTATTTATTTATTTTTTAATTTTTATTAAATCATAATTGTGTACATTGGTGCAATCATGGGGCACAACGTGCTGACTTTATATACAATCTAAAATATTTTCATTAAACTATTTAACATAGCCTTCATGGCCTTTCAATCACTATATGAAGACATTTATATTCTACTTTTAGTAATTTTCACTTGTACCCTTGTAAGATGCACCGTAAGTGTGATCCCACCAATCACCCTCCCTCCACCCATCCTCCCCCCCTCCCTTGCCCCTTTCCCCATTTCTTGTGCTATAACTGGGTTTAAGCCTTCATATGAAAGCTATAGATTAGCTTCATAGTAGGGCTGAGTACATTGGATACTTTTTCTTCCATTCTTGAGATACTTTGCTAAGATATATTCCATCTCCATCCATGTAAACACAAAAGAGGTAAAGTCTCCATCTTTCTTTAAGGCTGCATAGTATTGCATGGTGTACCACAATTTACTAATCCATTCATGGCTCGATGGGCTTGTCTTGTTTTTCTAATCTACTTGATACTAATATTGCAAATTCAGGCAATATTTTACTTTGTGGGACTATCAGAAAATGAAGTACCCTACTGAAACAAAAAATGAAGTACCCTACTGAAACAAAAAAATAAATAACCCTTTTAATAGAACCATGTAGTCTCTCCATTTAATTAAGCCCTGTGGTGAATATCTTGACATTTTTCACCAAAGGCCAATTCCCTCAAAACGTTCACTGCTTGAAGATCACAGGTGAGGCATCGGAGACAAGGCTTCCTATTCTTGACCAGATGGCAAACTTTACTTCTGCCCTCAACCTCAGTCCTGGGGATGCCAAGAAGTGAAAGAGACAGAGGAACTAGCCAAACGATCAAAACAAATAACAGCAACAAAATCAAGACAGGAAAAAAAAGCAAAGATCTTAATGATTTAGGGAAACGATCAGAACATCTGTTGAGTCATTCAGTGCGCACGCTGGGGCCTGCACTGGGCTGTGTTATCTTATTTCATTCTTGGGACTTCCTTATGGGGCAGGTATGAGCGTCCCCATTGTGCAGACACCAAAGCTCAAGAAGGCTGAGGGCCTTGCAGAAGGCAACGGTGTTGAAAGGTTGCTGTGCTGGGATTCAGCCCAGATCTCTTGGCGTAACTCCTCAAAGCCTTTCATCCTTCTTTATTTTTGCTGATTCCCTTGCTCTCATTGTCAGTTCATTAGCCTACACTTAAGTGGCATACTTCTGTGTTTAATTTCCTTTTTTCTCAAAGCAAGTTACTTATAAAGTACTCTCTTACTTTAGAACATTCAGGGGCTGAGTACAGATTAATTAGAAAGTGGAAATTTCCTGGGAGGAAAAAAAAAATCACTGTAACAAGAGGCACGATTCAGTTCTTGTCAAGGAAAGTGCTATTCCACCAGCCTACCTGGTCTTTTGCAGAGGAATCTCCTATCCTTGGAGCAGGTTTGTTTACTGATTTAGCAAACGCTACGCTGCACTATCTGTTAAGCTAGACACTATCCTGGGCCCTTGCAAACAGTAACTCACTTAGCACTATAGGTAGGAACTGAAAATGCAGAGTATCATCCGCCTCTAACAGATGCAGAGACTTAGGTTCAGAGAGATCACATCTACATAGAAGTGGCAGAAGCAAATTTGAAACCTAGAGGTTTGTCTTTACATTCCAAGGACATAAGCATTGCATCACAGTTCGTTTATTTATTTATTTATTTATTTATTTATTTATTTAATAGAGATGAAGGTCTCACTATGTCACCCAGGCTGGTCTCGAACTCCTGGCCGTAAATGATCCTCCTGCCTCAGCCTCCTGAACTACAGGGATTACAGATGTGGGCCACTGCGCCCAGCCCCATTCATTCTTTACCATCCTATGTGCTGCGCTGTGCTATTCTGGGTAAGGAAAAACAATGCAGCAGATAGGAGGAGATAAAAACAGGGAGCAGCCCAGTTGACCCTTCTCTGCAGGTTGGTGGAAGGAGCTTTGAAAGCCAAACAGCCTAAGATGAAACTTTCCTCAGGGCCACTGCCACCAACTGCAAATCACTATCACTGGGTCACAAAGGGAGAGAGGGCCTGCACTTCTTTGTCACTTTGCTAGTTAATGCTGCTATAGTTTGAAGCAGATTGAAGTGGAGGAGGAAACAGTTGGGCTTTTAGCTAACCTGTAGCAAGACGATTGCCCACTCTGGCTTTTCCCACTCAAACCATCTGCCTGGCAGTTTAGAGGTAAGGGCCAGCTGTGTGTTCTTACAACACTTTATGCTTAAGTGAGGGAAGTTGTTGAATCGGGGAAAAAAAATTTTTATAAGGAAGTACATTGGTATTTTTAGTTTGTAGTCATAAAAAATGTCATAGAAAAAGAAAAAAGGATTGCATTTTGCTTCTGCTTCCAGAGTTTATAGAATGAAAAATACTCTCAATACTGTCTTTATCCACAGAGGAGAGCAGAGAGGTTACGAAAGCCCAGGTCTTAGCACAAAATAATCCAGTTTTACCCTTCAGGGTCTGCCTTTGATGTTTAGATGATCTAGACTCTTGCTGTCTATTCCACTTTGTTCTGAGCTTCTAGCCTTTGGATTAGGTAGGTCACAGGAAGAAGAACAGGGGAAAAAAACGAAAAAGATGAAAGGCACATTCTATTCACAAGTTTGCTCTTTAAAGGTTGATGAGAAACAGGATGATGGGGTTGGAAGGAATAAAGATCCACCAAGTTTCCTGGGAAATTCAGGAAGCTCCAGGGCCAGGTCTCTCTCTTAGCCCCTCCGCTTCGCTCCTCTTTCCTCGCTCTCTCAGAGTAGCGGTCTTTGTTTCTCTCTGCCCATCTCTTCCACCCTCTTCTCTCCACCAACTGGCTTCCCCATCCTGTATTTTATAGAGCATAAACTTGACCTCCTACTGACATTAGCTTTCATGGGACTTTTGAATCGGTTTGACACTAGAATCTCGCTTTGCCTTCAGTTCCACTGCTCACTCCCTCTACGTCTCAGTTTCCCAATTCCTAATTTGGATAAAACCTATGTCAATGGCCCATCCTGAAGACAGGCTGCATGAGCCACCTTCAGGCAAGTGATCTCTCAGTTGTGGCAATTAGCATAAAACATGTCTGCTTTAGCTCCAGGGACTAGAAGGAGGTGGGAAATTCCTCTCAGAAAGGCACATGGGCAGGCCAGCATGACCAGCAAGTCCAGTGCAAGGCAGACACAGGTCAGTTACAATGAGTACACTGCCTGGAATCCCACTTGAAAGGTAACCTCAGTGTTTGTGCCACTGACCTTACTCTACATTGTGAAGTGATCAATACCGCTATGGTCCTTCCAGAACAAAATCCTTTGGGTAGAATCCAAAATAGCTGCCTTTGATACCGACTTCCACTGTGGCTAAGCTGGATTATGGTGACTTCATAAGGTATGATCTATTGCTTTAATTTCTGATCACATAAATGAATGCAAATACTGCCCAGGTATACTGGGAAGATCCCAGTGTAAGTGGGATCTACATGCCTTTGCAGTTAGATAGCACAGGACCATTTGGTGTTTGCACTGTGTAACTGACCTTCACCCCAATTTCCTCATCTATAAACATACGTAGCGCAGTGAAAATTAAATCCACATTAAAGTACTTTTCTTCATTCCTGGCTTATTGTAAGTACTCAGTAAATGCCATTTGTGAGCAGAGTTTCCCCTTTCCCAGGATATCTTTTCATACTTGTGTGGCTAGAACTTTACCCTCAGGAGGACATTAATATAAACTCAGTAGAGTAGAGGGTAAGGTAAGGACGGTCTGCATTCTAGTCAAGGTGTATTTATTCTCTGGGCATCTTTTAAAACCCACTTAAAACAATAATAATAGCAACAACCAAAGAAAGAAAACCTCATTTTCAATGAATCAGTTAAACAGCCATGTTATCAGTCAAACTTCTTAGCTACAGTTAACAGAAATTAATTCTTGCTGATACTGATACAAGCAGAAAAAAAGAAATACCAAAGAGCTACTGGGTAACTCACTGACTCTCTGGGAAGGCTTGGGGAATCAGGGTCAGAAAAATGACCAGGAACAAATGGTGATGCCCCAACCAAACTCACCAATGGAGCCACCTGGAGAGAAAACTGCTGCCCCTCAGCTGAATGGACATCCCAGCCAGCACCACCACCAGCAGCACTGGACGCCTGCTGCCGTCACGAGGAGCTGCTGGCCTGGAAGCTGCTGGAGCTGGTCACAGAAATAGATTCTTCCCTGTGCGTGGTCCTCTGCCTCCTTTGCTCAGGCCAGGCTCTGTGGCAGTCATCTTGGCACCATGAAGGGCGACACTGTTGACCAGGTAGGGATGGAGGAGGCTGGAAAGAGCCTTGTTCTTGGGCAACACCTTTGAGCCTATGAATCCACCCCTCCACTGCCTTCCTCCAGACTTCCCGTGATTTAGGTTGTAAGGGTTTGGGTCACTGACTTTTAAATGTATTGCTGTAGTTGTTACTTAAAACCGAATACACCCTACTGACATATTCAATTTAAGTCACTGGGCTCATGCTCCCTGACCTATAGCAGAGCTCTCCTTTTTGCCTGTTCACTACTGTCATGAGGAGCCCAACAGGCCCCAAGGGCTTTGGACCTCTGGAAGCCCTTATTATGGCAGCCCCAGGGTACATCACACACCTCGCGTGGGACCAGCCGGCGTCTGATTACTTTCCTATCTATTGTGTGTCCAAAAAAAGAAGAAAGAGAGAGCACAGAGGAAATGAACTATGTGGTGTGGGTTTATGCCTCACCTGTGCTGCAGAAACCTGAGTTTCTCCCTTGACGTGCCACTTACAGGTTATTACAGCACCACACTGACCAAGAGGATCTGGTTAGGGCTCCACGATTTGAATCCCAGCTTCTCCTTGGGTGTGGTCCTCTGAGTCATAGAAAATAGTACAGTTCTCATTCAATTAGGAAATTATTTTACATTCAAAAAGAACTTTTTTAAAAAATTAAAATGTCCAATATTTATGTATAAATTTATTTGCAATGTATAACGTATGTAGCATTCTTTAATTATAGGTGTACCCAAGTACAATAAGCTTTAAAGATATGGAAGGACTTAGATGTAGGCACTGTCTTGGTTTGTTTGGATGACTATAACAAAATACCACAGACCAGGTGGCTTAAATGACAGAATTTATTGCTCACGGTTCTAGAGACTGGGAAGTACAAGGTCAAGGTGCCCATTCAGTTCCTGTGAGGGCTCTCTACCTGGCTTACAGATGGCGGCCTTCTTGCCATGTCTTCATATTGCTTTTCCTTGGTTTGTGTGCACAGAGCATGAGAGAGAGCAAACTCTCTGGAGTCTCTTCATCTAAGAACATGAATTCTATGGCCGATGCCTCACCCTCATAACCACATCTAACCCTAATTCCCTCCCCAAAGCCTCCCCTGCACACTGGGTGCTATGGTGGGGCACACAAACATTCAGTCTATAACAGCTACTATTTTCAGTCATACTTGCCAATATCAGATTTCCTCTTTTCTCAAACTTGAGGGGAAAAGGCATCCGTCCAGCCTTTCATTAGCTGGTTATTTTAATTATTTTCAAATGCCTACTGTGTGCCAGACCTGTACTCTTTCAGGAATTGAAAGCACTAGGACCCACTGAGCTTCTGAAACCAGATTAAACATCCTCTTAGTGCGTTTCTTACTCATTAGCACCTACTTTTTTTTCATGCTTGTTATTGAATACATTTCCCAAAGGTTTTAATTTTTTTTCTTAGATGGCCACCTTTCCTTTTAATATGGCTCAGCAAACGGAAAATGACGAAGCTGTGTGCACACCATGCTTCCCTGGGTGACTTCTCAGCAGCTCTGCTTTTGAAATTAGTTTTTACCTCCTCAAAGGAGAGGGCCTCTCTGCCCACAGGTACTATATTTGGCTGTTAGGTGTTTAATAATTAATTGCTTAGATTCGTGATTTTTTTTCTTATTAATGCTGACAGGTATCTAGTTCACTTATAACATTAATTCAGATTTTAAAATGGCCATGGACCTTTTTCCGAAAGGATGTGAATTTTAAACTCATGTCTATGTAACATCAAAAGCTATGTTTTAAACAGAAATATAAAGTGGCTTTCCATAATCACTTCCACTCCGACAGAAGCAGGATCAAAAACTCTCTATCTCGGGGAAGAAAATAAAAGAGATGACTATGGTCCTCACACACCAATTTGAGAAAAAGGAGAACGTATGTCATTCTATAGATTTTCTCACAAACAAGGACACATGCCACCTTGTTCATTCCCTGTTCATGCCACTGGTCTCTGTATTAGTCGTTCTGAGTCACGGAGCCATGGCACACTCATGGGCAGAATCAGCCGTGGGGGAGGGCTGGAAATCCTTAGCTACTTATATAGATCTTAAGAATGCAAACGATATACTTTTCCCATAAATTAAAGCAGAGTCAAGATTTTTCCCTCAATACCCTTGCTAACAGGAAACATGGGGAAACAAAAGAAAAAAGGAGGCAGCAAGGCATAGCATGTATAAACACACCTAGGTTCATGGCCAACTCCACCAATGAGAAACTGAATAACTATGGTTTAAGACACTTAAAGGAAGAAGCTTCCATTTCTTCACTTATAAAATAGGGACTATAATACCATTTAGGTTGTAAATTTTTTTTTTTTTTTTTTTGCAGTTTTTGGCCGGGGCTGGGTTTGAACCCACCACCTCCGGCATATGGGGCCGGTGCCCTACTCACTGAGCCACAGGCACCACCCATTTAGGTTGTAAATTATGAGAGTTCATTCAGAATGTGAAAGAACAGAGTGTTGAGCATATAGTAAGTACTCAGTAAAGGTTAGCTGAAATAATACTATTTTCAATACTGCTACTTTTTGTTAATATCATTATTATTATTATTTTAGAGACAAGATCTTGCTCTCTGACCTGGTGTAGGGCGCAGTGGTGTCATCATAGTTTGCAGCAACCTCAGAGTCCTGGGCTCAAACAACCCTCCTGCGTCAACCTCACACAGAGCCGGGACTACAGGCACACGCCACCATGCCTGGCTGATTCTTTTACTCTTTTGTAGAGAGAGGGTCTGGGTTGCTCGGGCTTTATTATTGTCCTTAAGAGGACATGTGATGTAGTAGTTAAGACAGAGCTCTCAGTTCAAATAAACCTGGTCAAGATCTAACTCAGCCACTTAGAAATTCTGCTGTCTTAGATAACTTACCTCTTTCAGCCTTACTATCGTTATATCAAAAAAGTACATGGGATGTTGTGGAAGTTAAATAGACAATAAGAAAATCCACAGGGCTTGACAGATAGTAATTGTCCTATAAATATTACCAATGATGATGATGACAGTGCCTTCTGCAGTGTAAAAGGGAGGGAGATATTGTATTTTGGAGTATTGGATGCATATCCATTTGGTCAGGCAAGTATGTGGTTATTGATGAAAGAGCTAAAATATGCTTTGGGAGAGGCAGTGGTTATCCTAGCTTACTTGAGAAACAATAAGTACATAGGACAGGTGGTCAACTCTTCCCACATAATCCCATACCCGGGAGAAGGCTAGAAGCCTGATAGACTTGGACTACCTATGTATAGACTGACAGTGAGAGTTAATTGCTTACTGGTTTAAAGAGCACGCAATCTTGCTGCAAGGAAGGGAAAAAACCCTTAGAAATTATGTCATCCAGTTTCTTCATTTTATAAATAAGGAAACTGAGGGCCTCAATGAAGAAGGAGGTAAAAATGATTTGCTGCAGTTTAAACTCAGGCACTTAATCTTAGCAAAAAATTCCTAAGTCTTTTTTTTTTCTTTTTTAAAATTTTTATTAAATCATAATTGTGTACATTGGTGCAATCATGGGGCACAATGTGCTGACTTCATATAGAATCTGAAATATTTTCACCGAACTATTTAACATAGCCTTCATGGCCTTTTAATCACTATATGAAGACATTTATATTCTACATTTAGTACTTTTCACTTGTACCCTTGTAAGATGCACCGTGAGTGTGATCCCACCAATCACCCTCCCTCCACCCATCCTCCACTCTCCCCTCCCCTCCCTTGCCCCCTTACCCCATTTCTTGTGCTATAACTTGGTTTTAGCCTTCATATGAAAGCTATAGATTAGTTTCATAGTAGGGCTGAGTACATTGGATATTTTTCCTTCCATTCTTGAGATACTTTGCTAAGAAGAATATGTTCCAGCTCCATCCATGTAAACACAAAAGAGGTAAAGTCTCCATCTTTATTTAAGGCTGCATAAAATTCCCAAGTCTTTGACAAAAGATGAATAAGCCTGGGATTTGTCTTGTATCTCTGTATCTACTTTTCTGTTTGTGTAGTGGCGTGGCTCTAGGTTTTTGTTTAAAGATTGTGTTTATTTGCCAACTGAAAACCGAAAGAGAAAGAGAGTCAATTAAAAGAATCTTTCAAAATGTCTGGCTGTTTCATCTGTTCTTTTGTACATACAAATGACAAGAGAAGGAAAACTAACATTTACTAAGCGCTTCCTAAGTAGAACCACTTTTACATAAAGTATCTTAAGTAAATTCCATCACGATCTTGGAAGGGAATCTATCCACTCCTCAGGATTCAGTCCAGAAAACAGAAACTAGGCTTGCTATCTTTGTTTTTTGTTTGTTTTTGAGACTGGGTCTCATTTCTGTCACCCAGGAGGCCAGAACACAGTGTCCTCATCATAGCTCACCGCAACCACAAACTCCTGAGGCTCCTGCCTCAGCCTCTTGAATAGCTGAAACTATAGGCATGTGCCACCATGTACGGCTGATTTTTTTTTAATTTTTTTGCAGAGACAGGCTGTCATTCTTGGTCAGGGTGGTCTTGAACTCCTGAGCAGAAGAATCCTCCCACCTTCTCCACTCAAAGTGCTAGGATTACAGGTGTAAGTGATAGCACCCTGCCCAACTATCTTAAGCAGAAAGGGAATTTGGTGTCTGTGGAGTATTGAAAGATCTAAAAATGAACAAGCTTTAGGCAAGAGCCCCAGAAGTGACTCTGAATTGACCCCACAATACCATTATGGATTTATCTTCCTGAGAGGACTCCTCCTGCTATTCGGGTTGGAATGCTAGGAGACCAGAAGGTTCCACACGTGCTGCTGACTCTAAGACCATGACATCAAAACCTTGCGTTTGGGAAATGACTCCCAGTAAGACTACTGGCCCCACAGTGGTGCCATAACTGCTGCATCCTTCCAGAAAAGTCAGTGCCTTCAATGTGCTTCAAACTATCACATATTTTCCTACTTGACTGCGTTTCAGAGTCAGTTCTCTCAGTGTTCATCAAATTGGTTGAAACTAAGTCACATCAAGAGCCTTGATTGCAAGGGAGTTTGATCATTACAGGCTTCAGTTTTTCAAGCCTCTGCAGAACAAAAAGTCACATGAGTAGAAGATTGCAACAAACATCAAGTAGGCCAATATCCATTTTTAGAATTATAAAGCCAACACTTTGAAGGTTAAATAATTTACCCAAGGCCATATATTAGTTAATAAAAGGGGAGAGATTTAAGTTAAGGCCTTCTAGCTGACTGTGCTTACATCTTAAACAGTTTGTTGGCATCTGGAATAACATTTATTATATTAGGTTCGTGGTATACTCACCTACCTGCCTAGGAATTCCCTTCAGGTAGCGATGTGTAGTAGTTGATTATCACACTGAAGGGCTCCCCAGTACACTATCCATGACCTTGGGTAATCTCTTCCCACGTTTGCTCTCGACTTGGCCAAATGATTTGCTTTGGCCAAGGTGGTGTCGGCAAACTTGATATAAGTTCAGTTAAGTGTTTGTAGGTTGGAACACTGTTACCACCATATTGGGAAAACCAAAGAGCTGACTTAAGGATGAAAGACATTGAGAGAAAGGTCTAGACCCTCAGCTGCCTCGGCCGAGCCCAACCCTCTGGATTCCCCCAGCAAATGCAGCGCCGTGAGCAAGCTCAGGTGAGACAGCAGAAGAAATATTCAGCCAACTCACAGAATCATAAGAAACAGTAAATTGCTGCTTTTAGTCTCTAAATTTCGGGGCTTTAATAGATAATTAAGGGAGTAATAGATAACCAAAACACATACTTATTACTTATCGATGTATTAGGATAGATTACTATGTTAATCTGTAATATTGTTAAAATACTCTTTATGAATTCATTTAGTCAGCAATTATTTAATTGCATCCATTATCGCACAGACACTGTGACAGGCACTGAGGGATATAATAATGAACCAGACAGAGTCCCTGCATCCAGGGTTCATACCCCTTATGAAGAAGCATCTATTAAGGAGTGTGAACAAATGAAGACATGGTTATGAGATTATGAGTTATGGGCCACAGAGGGTAAACACTGGGTGTTATGGAAGAGCCTAACCGGGGCCCCTAACTCAGTTTGGGAGATGGTATCGTAGGAAAATGCCTGATGCAAATACTAAGTACATATTTATTTTCAGTTAGTATACATGAAAGAGAAATTCAGCAATTTGGTCAATGTCACTCAATTGTTGCAACTGATATAAGTTCTTCTGAATCTCATTTGGGGAATCATTTCTTTTCATAGGTATTTTCGGGTTTTTGTTTGTTTGCTTAGGTGATTGATTTGTTTTGCCTACAGTGGAAATTCATTCTTGCCAATAAGAGCGAGCGTCTTGTGGTCCAAACAGCTAGGCTTTCCGCAGGCCTGATGTTTCAAAACAAATTAGCCAATTTTCTGGCCCAATGAATCCTCACTAAAAATTAAAAAGTAGCGTAATTATCAAATAATTAAATAATTCAAAAGTAACTAAGTTTAAACATCAAAAGGGCACCAGAAAGACACATTAATTTATACAGCAAGACTTAAAGAAAATAAATATTGAGATATAAATTGGTGCCTTTTCTACTTTAATTATTACCAGTCACTAGCTCATCTAGCTATTTTCTTCCCATCAAAACCTGAAGGAACCCACAGATACAGTCAGGCATTGCTTAACAATGCTTTAATCACGGGCAGACTGCAAATACGTCAGCAGTCCTGTAAGACTATAATATAAGGGCCTGGCACCATGGGTCCCGCCTGTAATCCCAACACTGGGAGGCTGATGCGGGTGGATCACCTGAGCTTGCAAGTTTGAGACCAGCCTAAGCAGAAGGGAGATCCCTGTCTCTAAAAATAGCCGGGCATTCTGGCCAAAGCCTGTAGTCCCAGTTACTGAGGAGCCTGAGGCAAAAGGATCACTGGAGCCCAAGAGATTGAGGTTGCTGTGAGCTATGACGCCATAGCACTCTACTGATCTGTGAGCTATGATGCCATGGCATTCTACTGACGGCAACAAAGTGAGATTCCGTGTCAAAAAAAAGACTACAATACCTATTTTCACTGCACATTTTCTATATTTAGTTTGGTTTTAGATACACAAATATCATGCTGTTACAGTTGACTATGGTATTCTGTACGTAACATGCTGTACAGATTTGTAGCTTGGGAGCAATAGGCCAGATCATATATAGCCTAGGTGTAAGCTACACCATTTAGGTTTGAGTTAAGTACATTCTATGATGTTCAATGATGAAACCACCTAATGATCCATTTCCCAGAATGTATCTCTGTCGTTAAGCAAGGCATGACCACTGGGACAAAAGTAATTTGGGCCAATGAAATGGCTGCTTAGAGAGGGCTCTAGGACCTCTAAGGAGTCCTAAGTGTTACTGATGGAAAAATTAATACATTAAGAAAAGTACGGACATAATCACTAACACTTACTTTAGTTAAAATACATGCTTATACATAGAAACAAGGGCAGCAGTCTGAAAGAAAGTCCTCAAATAAGCAGTGCGGTTTTAATTAGTTGAGTATGGAGACTAATTAATATGCAAATGAGGAGCTTACCAATATTAATCATCTGTTTTACTAGGCAGCTTTTACTAAAGAGTTTCTAACGAGTTTGCAAATTAAGTTTCTTTGACATTAAAAATCAGCTAAATGCCTGTCTGAGAATAATCTCTTCTAACTCTAGGGCGGGAAGGGGGAATTTTTTTTTTGGATGAAAAACGGCAATGTTTAAAATCAATTCCCATGTTGGCAAGCACCATGCAAGAGTTTTGTAGCAACCCTTTCCAGGCTCTAATTGAAACCATTTCAGCAAGAGAGACACAGAAAACAGTTGGAACAGACACAAATATGAGTCATGGTGATTTAAAGATATATGACTTAGAAAGTTGCATCAAAAATTATTTAAGTTGGTGACCAGCATTGTTAAAACACAAAAGAGGTTACAGACATTTTTTTAAACTTCCTTTTATGTAGTATCTTTAACATACCCCTACTATGATTCTCTTTTCTTGGAAATTATGGAGATTGAGTCAGATCCTTTATTAGGGATGATTTAAAGTGGGGGATAGATTACAAGGTTTCCTGTGGTCACTTTAGTTTTAGGATTCATTTTCATTCAAGTTTATGAGAAAGTGTGGGGGCCTGAGTTCTACTGCATTCATTATTTTCATTGTTAATTAACTCCATTATCTCACCATTCAACTGTTAACACAGTGTTATACAACACAAATTAATATAATACTTTTGGGTTCCCCATGGTACGTCTGACCAGGAAGAATGTCAACAAGGAAATTCTGCTGAGAAGATAATAGATGAGATGCAAATCTCTGAATTCACCTTTGCTACGCAGATGCCCCTAAAAACTCATCTCTCCTGTCCCTGCAGAGAGTCAAAGGAGACTTTGAAATGATTCCCTTTCCAATCAGCTCACAACCCGTGTTCTCACGTTTTGTGCCTCTTTCTCCCTCCCTGCTTTTCTATAAGCTGTCAGCTGAAGTTTCCATAATTCATGCTAATTTGTTGCCAGAGATCATTCATGAATGTATTCAATACGTATTTGTTGATAAGTTTGAATCCAAGAGCTGAGTACCTCCAACTGTTATCAGGTACTTGTGGGGTGTGACTTCATATAATATGCAGCAGTTTCAAAGGACTGATGGTCTACCCAGAAAATAAAACATGTGTCCAATAAGCCCACTTTGAAGAATATGTGCTAAAAGAATGAAGGTTGTATATCTCATGTGCTTGCTGCAGATGACTGAGCACCCAGTGAAAATATCCTGCCTCAATTTCTTCCTTAATATAGCTGAGACAGTCCTAGTCAGGTACGTTGGAGAACAGAGGTGATTGGTGACTTTTTTTTACTTTTCAATTTTTGCAAGTTTAAAATGGCTGGCGTGACAAACACATTAGAGAACTTTCTCAACTTTTCCATCTTAGGGAGAGATCTTTCTTTAGTCTGTGGATATATTGATTTGCTGGCTATCCATGATAATGAGCCAATGGCATTCACTTCAAATGTTCAATCTGGGAGGTCTGGACTCTATTTTTCAGTCCCTGTTATAATTCTTGTTTGTCTGAAGCCTTATTTCTTTTTGTCAGTGCCTATGCTAAATGTCCTGGCTGGTGAAAAACATCACTAGGTTCAGATTCATTGAAATTCATGGCAAAAAGAAAGTCCTTAATCAAAAGCCCAAGATAGATTTTTGCAAAGAAATAACGGCCAGAAAATTAATCCAAAATGTGCTTCAGTACGGGCGTCTGTACAAGCACGTCTTGGCGGCAGGTCTGGACTCAGAGGTTCTGGGAGTTGCGGGAGTGGAAAATGGAAATGGCTCTTCCGCACCTGCCTTTTCTCCAGAGAGTTGGCTTATCCTCTCATGTGACACACAGAGATGCCTCCCACTCTGAGAAAGGGGGCTGCAGGCGGCGCTGCCTCCATGCCCAGGTGCCCCATAGTCTGGCACCACAGGTCACTGTAGTATTTCACAAAAAAAACTATATGATTGGATGTAGAATGTATTTCTGTGACAGGTGCAAATCCCAGTGCTGTCCAACAGAACATTCTGCGTGACAAAATATCTATAAATCTGCACTGTCCACTGTGTAGAGCTAACCACATGTGATTGTTGATGGTTTAAAGTACAGAACTAGATTTCTGATTTTATTTAATTTTAATTACATAATTTTCATTTAAATAGTCACATATGTCAAACAGTTACTATAACCAACAGCGTAGCGCTAGAAAGTAACTTTATCCATTGGGATTTCCATAACTGAGAATGAATAAGTGATCACCCAATGGTAATGACACAACTATGTCTTAGGAGCATGAACTAATTCTCTTGATTTTGACATAAATAGAATGAATGAATATTCAGCCCTTCTGCTATTGATGAAAAGGGAAGGATTTAACCTCACTTGTCCAGATTGAAAATGCGACCAACCAACTGTTCCCTTTGACTTTTTTCCATTAATTCTGCACCTTCGTGTGGGACGCCAGCCACAGACAAGCAAGATTAACATTTCCTCATCTTCTGTCTTAGGAGCAACATGAAGGATCATCAGGATAAAAAATTATAAAAATATAAAGTAAATGTAAATAATAATAGTAATAACTTCAAGCTAATTAACTACAAATGCTATTTGGAGCAGACCTCTGAACAGCTTGGTGGCAAACTACACTAGAGCTAAATTTGTCATGTGGAAACTGTGGAATCAAGTACTATAAATGATGTGTAATGAGAAATAAGACAGTCATCCCTCGAGTGTATGGTAACATAGGAGACTAAGCACAACTAACCCAAAACAGCATATAATTAAAAAATGTTCATTTTTGAATTAAAAAATTATTAAATTTTATCTTAAAATGTAATACTGTGGTATACATATACCATGGAGTGCTATTCAGCCATAAGAAAAGGTGGAGACTTTATACCTTTTGTGTTTACCTGGATGGAGTTGAAATAATTTCTTCTTAGTAAAATATCTGAAGAATGGAAAAAAAGTATCCAATGTACTCAATACCGATATGAAACCAATATGTAAATGAACACGCCCACAGGAAAGAAAAAACACAAGTATGTTCTAGGGAGGGGTGGAGGGAGGGCGATTGGCGGGATCTCACCTAACGTGCCCAGGGTGAGGGAGTTTAGCACGCCTCCGGGAGGAAGGGCTCAGCTACATTTGAACTTGACCTTAGAAATAAAAACAATGTAACCTGAGCATGTCTATCTTCATATTAATCTGAAATTAAAAAAAAGAAAAGAAATTCGGTATACTCCAAGTCTTAGAGGAAATGTTCCCAATGTCTGCCACAAAAATAAAAGCAGCCAGGGGCTCGGTGTGTCCACTTCCCAGTGTGGACTGTGGGCTTTCCTGCCTGCTGACTGCTCCTCCCAACTCCTCTTCCACCTGCCTCTCGGTGCTGATCAGCCCAGACACACACACAGCCCAGAGAATTTCATCACTTTCGAATCTGCTACCCTTGGTTTGATGCCACCTCCACAAATATGATTGAGTTAGACAAAACTGAAAAATATGTTTTTTTCCGGTAATCAGGGATGTGAGTTAAATTCTAGGGATGGACTAGAGAGCATCTGCCTTCCTATTGCATTAATGTGACTCCTATGGAAAAATAGACCCACTTGTTTGTACAGCCTGTCTCACTTCACAAGATTCTTGAGAGAATCAAATGAGATCCCAAGAGAGTTAGACTACTGT
The DNA here is from genome assembly GCA_963574655.1 of Perodicticus potto. Lineage (NCBI taxonomy): Eukaryota > Metazoa > Chordata > Mammalia > Primates > Lorisidae > Perodicticus > Perodicticus potto. The sequence goes on from CAUYRH010118354.1 coordinate 22,443, forward strand.
GGGAGATAGAAACAGCAGTCAGATGATCAAATGTACCTGAATTCTAATCCTGGGTCTCGACTGAATGTCTCTGCGTTTTGGCTTTCTCATCTGCTGAATGAGGGTGGGAACGTGTGCTCTGTGGCTCTCAGAGTTTCTGCCGGGATGACGGGAGACGCTCTGCATGAGCACGGTTTTTAGTTCTGATTCCATCATAGGCAGAGAGATATCCAGTCATTGTCTTGGAGATGACATTCGTTTACTTTTAGCTAATCCCTTAGTTACCAGTTGCACATATATACAAAATAATTGGCTTGGATTAGTTGTGTGATCTGTAAAGGTGAAATTGAGTGAAACAAGAAGAACCAGAAAAGGCCCCAAATCCGTGGCCTTGAGTTCATTAAGCAGGCACAATATTCCTCCACGTGCAGCCTCCTGACCTTTTGCCAGCTTAGCCCTGCTGTCAGCAGCTGGGGGCCCTGCCAAAGAGCTGGGGAGAAATCTCCAGGTTGCCCACATTGCAGATTATCCCAGGAATATTCAGGAAGAACTGTAAAATAAGCCCCACTCTTACACTTTTATCTCAAAAAGAAAAAAAAAAAAAACCTCCCAGATAACGAGCATTTTGCTCTACTAAAAATGGTGGGATTGATTAGGTCCAAACTGTTAACGGACATCCTTACGGTTAATGAAGCAGCATTGAAAATGCCTCTTGATTCTTTGGGAACTTAAATCATACAAAATCAAGAAAAGAACTGGAGGCAGGATGGATTAAACTGTTAGTTAACATACTCGAGATAATGGACACAAAGTGTTTGTTCTTGGAAAAGTTAATATTTATTGAGAGTTATCTCTGCAGTGGGCAAGCAGTAAACTTTGATGATTATTGTGAAAACATTCTTCAGGTAACGTGTTATCCTGTGAATCTTGAGTGGGGGACTGAAGCTTCTACCATTTTAATTCCTTTGTTAATGTCTTTATGAATGCAATTAACACTTCATTCACACTTCTTTGTTTCTGGATCCCATTAGGATGTGGTTTATGCCAGTTTCTCTCTCCCAGGAGACAGCCCGCCTCACACAGCACTTCACTCAGCTGTGTGGCTGAGCTCTGACAAACTCAATTTACAGAAGGCAAGAGTGAGCTGACACCATGCTGTACCAGTTGTCCTAATGGAGGGAAACGACTCATTTCATTCCAAGGTGGAACCCACCTTCTCTGAGAAGCGTGCTTGTGCAAAAGAGTATGGCAGACAAGGAGGTAAGGAAGCCACTTGGCTGACACAAAGTAAAAATCCCTATGGTGGAAGAAATGCTGAGAACCCATTTTGGTGTCCGGTTTTTAAAAAGGAAAACCAGCTATTGCCTTGTAGGCACAACAGGCTGCTATTACCTTTATCAAACATTTAGCGAGGCCTAACTCTGTGCAAAGTGAGGGAAGGCCCAGAAGCAGAGGACAAAGTCCCTCCCATCTGGAGCTTCCGATGTAAATGAGAGGCAGGAGACACGCATAACAGATGACTAGGGTGGAAGGCAGACGGGCTGAGTCACCAGTGAGAGGCGTAGCCCCAAAAACGTAGGGAGGTCAGAGCTCCGTGTTGTGGGGAGTTTGGGGACAGCTTTTCTGGGGAGGTGGGCTTAACTAAAAACAGTTCCTCTGGTCTTTCGATGGTCCATCGTATCAGGAGAGAGTCAGAGAGTAGGAGGGGTTGCAGAGAGGGGAGGAGAGCCAGGCATTAGCAGAGATGCAGAGGTGCGAAGTGAGTGAGAGGGGCCATGTTCAAGGTAAATGATTTTCTCCTTATAGTAAAGTCTCTCCTCCAATTGATGACATCATTTCTATTTCAAATATCAGTGTGCTATTTGCTTAGTAGCCAAAGGCACTGCAGACAAAAACATCTGAATCTTACTAAGATACTGCACAAAGGGAGACGCAGGAGATCTGAAGGGAAATCAGAGACAAGGGAGGAAGGAAAGAAGAAGGGCGAGAGGGAGGCAGAAAGGAAGAGAAGGAAGGAGGCGCAGCACACAGGCTGGCATTACAGTTTTTCTTTAAATCAAAAAAATTGCTTATAGGTAAGCCTTGTACCTGTGCCATAATTTTAAGTTTGATTTTCTCTGGCAATAACAACAACAACAAAAAAGCCGAATTTCTAGGCGGCATTAGGAAACATAACACATTACCAGGGAAGGAAGTAAAGCAGCCTATATGACCCCAGTCATCTGTGCTAACCTTACAGGTGTGGAAGTCAACAACAGTGTTCCCTTGGTGGTTTTCACATTGTTTAATGGTATGAAGGAGATTGGTGGTTTTCTTGTCTCTGGGGCACTCCAGAACTCTAGCTTTCTTTTCATTAGTTATGTATCCTTAGTACCAAGATCTTCCTCATGTCTCTTTCAACCAGTCCTGGGCTGTCAGCGCCATCATATTCTATTACCATAAGGGTGTATCTCTGCCTGATTGGCCAGCCCCTCGGCATTACAGAGTTACAGACCACGGTCACTCGCAGACATCTTTTGCATTAAGAATAAGGGTCATTCTGTTTACATTTTATCCCATGTGGCTGCCCCTCATGGAAAACATGGCGTCCTGCTTTACAAATAATTCCTGGCCCCAAACACAACTGACATTAACCTTACCATCGATCCTAATCAAAGACCTAAGTGTTGGTAATTTTCTGAGGGTTTTTTCTTTTCCTAAAGCAGAGGGTTGTCAATTGTCAGTTTTAGAACTACACTGTGACTTATTGGAAGGATAACAACTCATTAGAATTACTAAATTAATTCTCAAACATTCAAAAGGGAAAGAAAAAAAGGTGATGGTCTGTATGGGGTTGGGAGAGTATGGTTTTATCTGAGGTTCAACAAAAAAAAAAAAAAAAAAAAAGAAAGAAAAGAAAAACCCTTTACTTTAGTCCCTGTGCATTTTTTTTTTTTTAAAGAGAATAAAGCTACTCTGCATTCCCTGGCCTCAAGTCACAGGTAGCAATGTAAAACATAAACAGAGTCGGTGTTTTGCTGCATTTGAGAAAGATATAAATGTGCAAATATGATGGAAGAGGTTTTATTCTCCTTCCCCTTCTCAGGAATGGTCTGACAGCCGCAGGCTTGAGAATGTGTCTCTCCCAAGTACTCTGTCACCCTGGTAACCATGGAGACCATGACGATCGATTAGATGCCATCTGATCTCAACCTCATAAAAAAGGCAGCAGATGGCAACCAGGCCACTAGACCTGTCTCAAGAGAGGCGGAGAGGAAGAGAGAGAAGGGGAAGGAAGGAGGGAGATGGGAGGAGGGAGGGAGGGAGGGAAGGAAGGAGGGAGAAAGGAGCAGAGGCGGAGGTGGGGGCCAGTTGGTACAGGGAGAAGAGAGCACAGAGGCCACTCTGGAAATGAAAATGTTAACAAAGAGTAGAAATAGAAACAAGGAAAGTGGAAAGGAGGGAAAGAAGAGATGCCAAGGAAAAAATGAAACTAAAGCCCAACTGTGCTTCCACATGAAGCACATGAGTTGTAGGAAGAAAATTCTATAAAGAAAGCAAATCAGCTATCCCCTAACTTTGTACTTGTGTGTATAGGTCTCAGACGGTTACTGGGAATGGTACAGAATCCGGGCCCCAGCGCTTCGCTGTGGGGTACTCACAGGGCTGTCCTTGTGGCCCTTAGTGTCGGTTGGAATTTGATGTTTCTGAAAAATAATTCTGAGACGTGGTTCTCAGAGTGACACTGAGCAGACCACAGTGCCCCTGATCAGATGAGACCTTCAGAGGACTGAATGTGTCAATACCGGATGTGTTTGTCGACTCATCCCCAGCAGAGGATGACTCCTCCCATTACTCCTAAAAGAAAGAAGCGATAAGCAGGTCAGTAGATACCCCAGGTGAAGATCAGACCTGATCAATTAAGGAGCAATTAAGTCAGTTCTGGCAACCTGGGAGTCTTAGCCAGTGTCCCAGAGCAAGGTAATGGTTAATATGTACGAAGCGATTCTGAGGTATCAGACACTGTGCCAAGCACTGCATATAGACTAGTAGTTTAATTCAGAAAACAGAATAGGTTCAGTTTTATCCCCATTTTGCAGACAGGACCTGAATCTCGGGAGTCTTAGAGAAGTTGACTGCTTGCAGTAAGGGCACTCCTAGGATACAACACATGTGTCTGACAGCTTACGTGTGCAGGGAGTTGGCGTGATGGCTCTTGTACTTTCTTTCCCATCTTAAATTTTATTTCAAATTTTTGGTGACTACAAAAATAGGACATATCCAATTCTCTTGAAGACAAGAGAAACAAAAAAGAAAAACTACCTCTAATCCCATTAGTTAGAGATAAGCATGATAAACATATGGATTATATACTGCATAGCATTTCCTCTGGGTATATATGTATGTATATATGTGTGTGTGTATATATGTGTGTGTCTGCATAGCATTTCCTCTGGGGATATACATATATGTGTACATACATATATGTATATTTGTATGTGTGTATGTATGTGTATATATATACACAGAGATACACATGTATTTTAAGCAAATATAGTATTACATCTTAAATACCGTTTGGTTAACTTACCTTTTATGAACACTATTTCATGAACAACTTTCCATGTTTTTTATTCTTCTATTTCATCTTATTTAATATCTGCACAGCATTCTACTATTCAAATGTATCATTATTTATTTATTTATTATTTTTTGAGACAGAGTCTCACTTGGTCACCCTGGGTGAGTGCCATGCCATCATAGTTCACAGCAACTCAAACTTTTGGACTCAAGTGATCTTCTTGCCTCAGCCTCCCAAGTAGCTGGAACTACAGGCACAGACTATGACACCTGGCTCATTTTCCTATTTTTAGTAAAGACAGGTCTTGCTCTTGCTCAGGTTGGTCTCAAACTCCTGAGCTCAAGCAATTCACCTGCCTCACCCTCCCAAAGTGCTAGGGTTACAGCCCTGAGCCACTGCTCTTGGCCATGAATATTCTTGTGTGTATCTTTTGGAGGACATATTTATACTTTTAAAATGTAAACTAGCAGTGGAATTTACTAGGTCCTAGAGTAGACATATGGTTAGCTTTAAATGAATGTCGGACTTTTTAAAAGATTTTTTTTTTGGGGAAAGGGGATCTACTTTTATAATAAATTGGTCTTCACAACAGCTGTACCAATATGAACTCCAGCTATCTGATGTTATGAGTATACCCCTCTTCTTCCTTCCTTTTCATCTGAGGTGAGCATTCTCATTATTCTTAACCTTTGCAATCTGAGAGATGAAATGATATCTGATCTTTATGTTGTATTTGATTACAAAGGATGCTAAACCATTCTTACTATGTTATCAGATGTTCTTACTTCTTTCATAAATTTCCCTATTTGTTATTAGTTTTCTGATAAGGAAAAAAAGTACAACATACTTCATATGGTCTAGACAGATTCACTGGCATTGTTGAGAAACATACATTGGTATTTATGACCAGAAAAAATTACATTTTTTCCATAAGTTGACATCCCACTCTATATATTTCATAAAGAAGCTTCCATTTATATAACACCTATTTCTGAGCACATTAACTCTTTAAAACAGCCCTATTCATTTAATTTTTATAGCTTAATTAAATTAACTAGTTAATTATTTTGAGACAGAATCTCACTCTATTGCCCCACACTAGAGGGCCGTGGCATCATAGCTCAGAGCAACCTCAAACTCATGGGCTCAAGGGATCCTCTTGCCTCAGCCTCCTGAGTAGCTGGGCCTATAGGCATGCACCACCACACCTAGCTAATTTTTCTATTTTTAGTAGAAATGGCATCTCACTCTCAGGCTGGTCTCAAGCTCCTGAGCTCAAGCCTCAGCTTCCCAGAGTGCTAAGATTATAGGCATAAGCCACTGTCCCTGGCCTAGCTTCATTTAATTTTAGAAGTTGTATTTAGTTTTCTTTTTTCTTGTTTTTTTTTTTTTTTTTTTTCTGAGACAGAATCTTACTATGTCATCCTCAGTACAGTGCTGTGGTGTCACAGCTCATAGCAACTTCAAACTCTCGGGTTTAAGCGATTCTCTTGCCTCAGCTTTCCAAGTAGCTAGGACTATAGGCTCCCGCCCACAACACCCGGCTATTTTTTGGTTGTAGCTGTCGTTGTTGTTTGGCAGGCCCCGGGCTGGGTTCAAGCCCACCAGCTGTGGTGTATATGGGCTGGCACCCTAGTCGCTGAGCTACAGGCACTGAGCCTGCATTTAGTTGTCATAGAAGTTCTAAAAGGCATTTAATATTCTGCCTTTTTAAAGAAGTTGAATAGAATTATTGCCCTTCTAAAATCTGCCTGAAAAAGCTCCCTTGCTCCTTTGACCATGTGAAGACACAGAGAGAAAGTGTCATCTATAAACAAGAAAGTGGGTCCTCACCAGACATTGAATCTGATCCCACCTTGATCTTGGACTTACCAGCCTCCACAGTTACAAGAAATACAATTCTATTGCTTGGAAGTCACTCAGTAGGTACTATTTTGTGTTAGCAGCCCAAACAGACTAAGACAGGCAGTGATTCTCATTTTGTTTTTTTCACTTAACAAACCCTAAGAGAGCTTCTGAATTCCAGAACCCTGTTCTTAACTCCCTTTGTCCCGACACGCATTTACCATTCTACTATCGAAATACAAAGACGTATCAGATCTCTGAGCTATTGATAAAAGGTTGAGAATATGAAACAATCCATTTTCTATTTTAGTTCATTTCATTAATGTTAGACATTCTTTCTTTCACTTGTTTTTGAGTGTGTAAGCGTGTTTTAAAACTAAGTAATGATTTATCAAAACCCAGAGCTGAAATGATTGGAAGCAGGGGTGAATCCAGGATCTTTTCCTCTTAATAAAGTACTGGGAATACTTGGCGAATCTGAAGCTTGCATCATTTTAGAGACTTTTTAAAAGAAAGAAAATACAAGATTATTTACACAAATATAGGTTTATATATTTATTTAAAATGAGAAAATAAATTGTTACAAATGACACATTTTAAAAATATTTAAATGCCACAAGCATCACAAAATCCCCCTCTAAAACTCCACAGTATTTTTGTTACTGTGTTGCCCTGATAGCCCTGCATCATTAATTATTCTTTCATTTCTTTGAATCTATACTCTTGGATCACCTCTTTATATGACTCATATTTTGTAGTATTTTCTAGTGAGAAGGTGTATATAAAGATATATCTGTCTTTCTTATAGCATGGTTGACCAAATTTTGTCTTTATTAAAAATTTAGAAAAGATTTTGTGAGCTTATAAAACTCATTCTTGGTACCATCACATAAATGATTTGAGTAGCTTCCACCAGATTTTCATCAGATATGAACTCTAAGAATTCAGAGCACTTCCTATTTGTTTTTGTTGTTGTTTATTGCCTAATCTTAAACATGCCTGGGTGGCACTCACTACTGACTAATTTTTGTGAATGTCCTCCTTAAAGTGGTATATTATGAATTACAGCTGTATTATCATTATCAGCATGAATATTCCTGTCAAATCACAAAGAAACCTAAATATTTTTCAAGTATGTTCATAAAACTCACTTTTAAAAATTATTTGGATCATTAAATAGCACAAGAGCATATTTATTATATCTACTAGCACTTTATCTCTTCCTTTTAATGACTTACTAATTTTGGAACAATCTAAATTTTTTGTTACAGTTTACTTCTAAATCTCGGGATAGTTTATATTGACTTCATATGCAAATCTATAAAAAGTAATTTTATTGTATGGTAAAAAACCCAGGAGCATACATTGCATCTGCGTGTATATTCTGATAGGAAGAAACTTCATTTTGACTAGGTATCAGTGAAAACTAAATCCTCTGTTACGATTGATTGGAAACAATTTTCCACAGACTAGCTTCTGGTTCTGTCCATTTCAACCCTTGATTCTCCTCCACTAGGGTCTTAGAAATATTCATATTGTGATACAAACTATATATCTGCTGCTTTGTCTTATGATACCAGGTGAGTCTCCATAATGAGCTGTTGGTATTAGAAATAATGAGACTGTCTTGGCGCCTGTGGCTCAGCGGGCTAAGGCGCCCACCACGTACATCTGAGCTGGGTTCGAATCCAGCCCGGGCCCGCCAAACGACAATGATGGCTGCACCCAAAAAATGGCGGGGCGTTGTGGTGGGTGCCTGTAGTCCCAGCTACTTGGGAGGCGGAGGCAAGAGACTCGCTTGAGCCCAGAAGTTGGAGGTTGCTGTGAGCTGTGATGCCACAGCACTCTATCCAGGGTGACAGCTTGAGGCTCTGTCTCAAAAAAAAAAAAAAGAAAGAAAGAAATAATTAGACTGGGAATCCCATAATTACAATCTGCTAAACCCAAACTAATGTCCGGTTCCCCTTGCCTTAGCTGGCCCTTCGAAATGCCAATAGCCCTCTGACGTGAGAAGATGGAGTAGAAAGAAACAGCAGTCTGAACTATTGTGACTAAAATATACAAATTCCACAAGTTTCCCAAAAACATGGCCAGTGAATGTGTTGCTAAGGCTCCTCCTATCAAATTTAGGAGCACCAAAGCTTACGCTTTCTTGGCTTCATGATAAATCCATTCTGGAGTTGGGGAGGGGGACTGATACTTGGGCATCAAGGTCAGGGTGGGCCAGCAGGGAGTGGGATGCTACTTGTTCTAATGCTGTCTGTAATTCTTTACTTTAGGATGTCAGACAGAGTTTTCCAATCCTCCGACATGGAATCCGGTGTGAGAGCTCCATTAGGGCCTGTCCTAGACTAAATGAAGAAAAGAAAAATCTCCTTTCCCATCACCTGTCCGAGTTCTCGCCCCTTTTGCTTCTTTCTGGTCAACCTTTCCTTCTATCTTTCAGTCATCTAGTGCCCTCTGGAGACTTTTCTCTATCCCTATGGAAGTTTGCTCTTGGTAAGGACTCAGATATCTGTCATTCATTCATTCATAAATGTTGATTTTTTTTGTTTGTTTGTTTTTTGTTTTTGGCTGGGGCTGGGTTTGAACCCGCCACCTCTGGCATATGGGATAAACGTTGACTTTGCATACACTGTGGACCAGGTACCATTGCAGTTACTAAGGATCGTGCAGGGAACGTGGCAAAGCATCCCTGGCCTCACAGAAGTTGTATTCTAGAGCTGTTGAGACAGAAAGCAAATTAATGTCCTCTTTAAACCAAGTTTTTAGTACTGGATTAGTGCTCCTGTGGAAATGTGTATTTCAGATCTTTTATCTCTGCTTGTTACAGAACTGTCTTTATTCCTGAGTTAACATTATTTCAAACACCAAGGATTTGGGGGAGTAATTCAGATGCAGGAGGAACACTTTCCCAATTCCTCAAAGCCTTTCATTTGTATTTAAGCGCAAAATAGGTTGTGGCTTCCACAAATTAGACTGACCATCCTCCAGCCCACGCCTCTCCATTTGAAACTGAACTATTGTTGTTAGGGCTTCTAGAGTCGTCTCTGATCTCTCAACCAGGGCATGTTGAGAAGGGTTTTACTTTACTGCATTTTTATTTTTTGAGACAGAGTCTCACTCTGTCACCCTGGGTAGAGTGCGGTGGCAACATCATAGCTCACAGCAACCTCAAACTCTTCGGGTCAAGTGATCCTCTTACCTCAGTCTCCGGAGTAGCTGGGACTACAGGAGCCCACCACAACACCTGGCTAGTTTTTCCATTTTTACTAGAGATGGGTCTCACAGTTGGTCAGGCTGGTCTCAAACTCATGAGTTCAAGCAATCTGCCTGCCTTGGCCTCCCAGCGTGCTAGGATTACAGGCGTGGGCCACCGCAGCTGGCCTTTGAGAATGGTTTCAGACTCACACTAGGTTGTGTCTACTTTATTCTCTTCCAAAGTTCCTATGCTGAGCTTGAGCACCGCCGCAGTGGATACCTCACTGCTTTACATCATTTTTACCTGGTCTTAGTCAAACTACCCTGAGAGATGACGATGCCTTAGACTCAGTGCTGGGTCCTCCCCTGGCTTAGCCATGTCCACCGTGGACGAGGTCATCTTACTTACCCTGCAGTTTCTCACCTTCTCACCCCTTGGTCACGATTACATTCATGTTAGACAGGCAATCTTTTCATCTTCGTTGTTAGTACAAGTTTTTAACTACTGACAACTCGAATTAGTTAAAATTTCTTTACGTGCAAGGAACAGAAAACTCAATGTGGCTTATGAAACAAGTTCCCCCGTGGCTCATGAGGCTGCAGGTGTGGTGAAGTTGGGCACTCGTGGTTCTCGGGTCCGTCCCTGGTCAGCTCACAGCTTCACCCTCTGAGGCAGCCATTGCAGTTCACCTCACATCCAGGAACAGTCGGGGGAGACTCGACCTGTGATTGTCTGAAGAACGACAAAATTCCCCACAGAGGCACCTAAAGAAAAAATCCTTTTCTTTTGCTTCATTGGCCCAATCTATCACATGACGGTTTCTGAACCAGTCACTGGCAAGGTGGGAAGAAGGGTTTGGGCCAGATCCTCTGAGGCACACAGGCTTCCTGCGGGGTGGGGACGTCAGGCATAATGGGGGTCCTGATCGGAAGGACAGATGGAAACAGGTGCTGGCCGTGCAGAGTAACAGCAGCCTACAGTAGAAGTCATTCCAGTTGCCTCCACGGGGCTTTGTTCATTTCTGAACGGATTTCTCCAGTTTTCACGTGACCAGTCTCATGCATGCCAATTCATGACCATAAACAGAAGTTAAGATTATGTTCAGAATCTTCTGCCTTAAGAAAATGAGGCTGTGGCTTGGTGCCTGGAGCTCAGCAGCTAGGGCGCCAGCCAGATACACTGAAGCTGGTGGGTTCGAATCCAGCCCAGGCCCGTCAAACAACAATGACAACTACAACCAAAAAATAGCCAGGCATTGTGGCGGGTGCCTGTAGTCCCAGCTACTTGGGATGTTGAGGCAAGAGAATCGCTGAAGCCCAGGAGTTTGAGGTTGCTGTGACGCCATGGCACTCTACCCAGGGTGACAGCTGGAGACTCTGTCTCAAAAAAAGGAAAAGAAAAAAGAAAATGAGGCCGAATGTGGTACATGCATCACTAAAATAAATAGATGTTTTAGGCTAAAGGAGTTAAGTTTTGTTTTTTCAGACAGAGCCTCAAGCTGTCACCCTGGGTAGAGTGCCGTGGCATCACAGCTCACAGCAACCTCCAACTCCTGGGCTCAAGGGAGTCTCCTGCCTCCGCCTTCCAAGCAGCTGGGACTACAGGCGCCCGCCACAATGCCCGGCCATTTTTTGGTTGCAGCTGTTATTCTTGTTTGGCAGGCCTGGGCTGGATTCGAACCAGCCAGCTCAGGTGTACGTGGCTGGCGCCTTAGCCGCTTGAGCCATAGGCGCTGAGCCAGGAGTTAAGTTTTAGTCGTTGAAAACAGTCCACAGATTTTAGCTGTGGAAGTCTCTCTGGAAAGGCCCGGGAGATTTTACCGAGTATACTTTCCAGGCAGAAAGAACCTTACCAGTCCCCCCTGAGGGGTGCGTGACTGGGGTCACTGGTGGTTTGGTTTAACCTGCATCTTGAGGTGTCTTAGGCAGCTTGGGAGTTCGCTCAAATTCTCTGCCTTCTGCCTTCAGAGGTATTTTCTTTCTTGAGTTAAAGCTCAGATGGCTCCTAAGGTTTTCAGGAGGTTTGCTGTATTCTGTCTCTTTTCTTTGAGAGGTAGAACAGAAATCCTTACCTTTATGTAAATAACCCTTTTCTTTCTTTCCCCGGAGTGTTATGAAAATTAGCGTTCTAAAAACATTTTTCAAAGCGTTCCCTTGAGATGTGAAGAAAGTGCTGTCTGCCCAGTAGGTTGTCTCTAAGAGCTTTTAAAAGGGAGGAAAGAAACATAAAGGAAACACCTCTAGCAGTTTTCAGATTTTTTTGGAATTTAAAAATATACGTCATTATAGGAATGATTTTGACTTTTCGCCATCAGCTCGTTCCCTTCTCAGGGGCTGTGGTTTGCCGCTGACTGAAGCGGGGGGGTCTCCCTGGGAAAGGTTAGCACCTCCGAGCAGAGTCTGTCAAACTGACACAGTGATAAACTGGGTTTGTATTTACTCTGTCATTATGGAGGATACTTTTAACATCCTTTTGACATGCTAATAGCCCTTCTTGCGGAAAATTATGCAAACAAACAAACTATTAATTAGATCAAGAGCAGCAGTCCCTCCAGAACCACGACGTGCAGATTTGCTGATCTGATGCAGTTGAGCCAGCAGTGTCCTTTGCTCCGACAGGATACTCTCAGGGGCCAGCCCACGGTGCACATCTCTACAGGAGCTGGGGGGCCTCTCAGCCCTCCACGACTTCCTCCTTCTGGATGGAGCCAGGAGAGTTCTCTGGACATATTGTCCCAACTCACCTGGGAAGGTCAACTGCAGACCTAAATGACGAACACGGGACGGGGGGTAGATTCAGGGAGGTGATGCAGAATCTTACAAAAACCTTATTAAATCCCGAATTATCAGCAGCACCAACTGTCTAGAAAGGTGGAAAAAATTTCATAATATTAAAAAACCCCAAACTCAACTCGTGGTGCGCTGAGACCCAAGACTTGCTGGCTGAGTGCATTTCCTTGGTCAATGACTTGTGGTCACATGAGCTGCCATCTCTAAGTTTGGTGTGGCTATTGCTGTTTTGGGGATATTGATGTAATTTCGGACCAGCTTGGGCATGGCAATCTGCCTGCTGAGGCTGGGGTCACACAGGAGGGGCCAGGCCAGTCCTTGGTTCCACGCGTGCTCCAGTTTGATCCACGGCCCAGGCAGCCCTGGCTCTCCTTAATGATTCTGCCCGGCAGCCTCCCTCCCCCGGCTGCCTGATCTTCCTGTTGGGTGACTCTGGGCACACAGCACAGCTGCTCACAGACACTGCAGCTTTTCTTTCTTCCCATTAGCTCTCGGTTTTATTCTGCCTCCCAAGAACAATCCCCTACATGCTGTGTTTTTGTTTTTTGTTTTTTATTCTTGTTTAGGCTTTTAATTGTTTAGGTCATTCTTTTTCTCCCTTTCCTCCCCTAAACTTTCCCTGAATGTTAAGCAAAACCTTGTGATTCCCAAGTCTTAAGCTCAACCCCCAGGCAAAGTTCTATGCTTCCGCCTGCTTCCTCTCCATCCCATGCTGCAGTCCTGTAAATTGAAGGGAAAAGGCTCCTTTCTCTTTCCATGGAGAGTGATTATAAAAATGTCATGGAGACTGAGATGGAGCTGGGGCCTTTTGGGGACCTGCTGGAACAGCTCCCCCCCAAACACACACATAAACACATAACGCTTGGAAACAAAGGAAAATCTTGAGTCCCTTCAGGGGAAGTTCTGGGTGCCTGGATAGTCTTAAATAGTAATGGGAATGATGAGCCCAAGTCAAAAAGTGTTTTGGTTCCCTATGGAAGCTACACTCTAGCATCTTTATTTTTTATTTTGAGACATAGTCTCACTCTGTCACCCTGGGTAGAGTGCCATGGTATCGCAGCTCATAGAAACCTCAAACTCCTGAGCTCAGAGATCCTCTTGCCTCAGCCCCCCCTTAGTAGCTGGGACTCCCAACTAGCAATGCCTGCCCAGTTTTTCTATTTTTTTTAGTAGAGATAGGGGTCTTTCTCTTGCTCAGGCTGGTCTCGAACTCCTGAGCTCAAGCAATACACCTTCCTCAGCCTCTCAGAGTGCTAGGATTATAGGCGTGAGCCACCACACTCAACATCAAGATGACATCATTGCCAGGCACGGTGGCTCACGTTTGTAATCCTAGCACTCTGGGAGGCCAACACGGTTGGATTGCTTGAGCTCAGGAGTTCAAGACCAGCCTGAGCAAGGGCTAGACCCCATCTCTAAAAATTAGCTGGGTGTTGTGGTGGGTGCCTGTAGTCCCAGCTACTCAGGAGGCTGAGGCAAAAGAATTGCTTGAGCCCAAGAGTTTTAGGTTGCCTTGAGCTATAACACAATGGCACTCTACCTAGGGCAACAAGGTGAGACTGTCTCAAAAGAAAAAAAAAAGTGATGGCATCTTAACATACATTCTTAAGCTGTTTCTCTGAAAACCCCACCAGACGGAACATGCCACAAGGGGAACTGAGGAAGTGAACGCCAATGGCTGCTATTCTTTGTTCTAAATCTCTCCCTGAGGGACCTGGAGAAAGTCACAACCATCTTAACATTTCTTTCAACTATTGCAAGAATCCCCGAATCCACTTATGACTCCAGCCCCTACTTCAGGGTATCCGACTTTTGAGGGCAGGCCAATGTGTGACCTCCATGTATTGATTTACAATTTGGCCTGTTTGAAATGACCCCTGCCTTTAAAAACCCTTGCTTGTAAGCTCTCAGAGTGGAGGTCCTAAGTGTTAGTTGTGCGTCCTCCTAGCACAGTGCCATGCACTAAACATGCTTCTTTCTCCCACTGCAATGTCTGGCTTTGCTGCCCGGGGTGAGTGGACTCCATCCTGGTGGGTAAAAAGATTTTCCCTCCAACCCCAGCTGTCTTAGTAACTTGGGAAATCCTAAAGCGCCACCACTGGAAATGCATTCCGTTGCCCTCAACAAGGCATTTTTCATAGTTAAAATGAATCTTTTGAGAAGGGGTAGCTTCAGTGTAAAAGAGTGACCTGGGCCTTCTTAGGAGAAGGTTCTGAGGAGGTAAAGGATGCAGGGAGAACATATGGTTTAAATTCAGAAGTGGGGCAAGAGCGGGCACGGTGTGGAGGATCTGGAGGGCACAGAGGGCAGGGATGTTCTCTATGGACCAGTCTTGTCTGCCTCCCACATTTGCTAAGGGCCAGGCCAGCCTCAATACATCGGCTTCTAGGGCCAAACAGAACCTTGAGACTCAGAGCAAGGGCACAACTCACCCTGGCTCTGGTGACCTACAGACACATAGCCTTGGTAGGATTCCTGGATTCTGCAAAATAATCAGTTAACTCAACAGAAAAAAAATGGGCTCTCTGGTTTGGAGGATTTATTCCAGGTCCTTATTGAACTGACCAGTTGTTTTTTTCAACTGACTAAGTATGTCACTGAGCAGCCTGACGGCAGTGCTGAAGAATCACAAATGAATGACATGGCCAGTTCTTTTGCTCTTGTGTAACCACAACCTTGAAAAACTCGGGCTCCCTTCAGGTACAAGGAAGGCCTTGGGAAGTATGGCCTAGTCCTAATTTTTTCATCTGCAGATATTAGCTCCTGCCTGTAAAATTCTTTAAGGACGAATGATAGTGCACAAAGAGGGTTTACACAGTGCCTGGCCAATACTAAACATTCGGTAGATGCCAGCTGTTATTTTTAATATTAGTATAAGGCCAGAGTACCGGTGATTTAATAACTAGTATCTCGACAATCAGGAAGACTTACAGCATCTTCCCAGGGAGTATCCTCAGAGAGTAATTCCTAGGGAAGAAGACACATCTGAAGTCTTTGTTACCCTTCTGCGTGTAAGGGTTGGGGACAAAAGGGGCAAGTCCTTCTCCCCAGTGTCCTGCAAACCACCCTTGCACATGCAGAAAGCAGCACCCACATTGAGCATGGTCTTCCAGGGGCAGGTGCAAGGGTCAGGGAATCTGGAAACCCTGAGCCTGATGGATTCCTAGTCCCTATTCTCAGGAAAATAGTTTGTGTTCTCACTGCGCATGAAAGGGTAGGTCTTCAGCCCAAGCACGCACACACATGGGCTGCACACTCACACAAGCACCCACGTGCAGGATAGAACGCCCTTGCATTGGGCGTATTTTTCTTGTCTTCCTTCTTCTCTTGCATCCTTCTCCGTCCATTCGGGCATAATTATTATTGCTCTGCTGACTTGTTTCTGCTGCTCTCCAGAGTAGAGCAGATGTCGACAGCTCTGAAAGATCCCATGCTATCACACAGCAGAACAAATGAGGATGTCAAAAAAGGCTCTTCAGTCTAACAAGAAAACAGAGGAAAGAGACAAAAAGAATAAAGCCTTCGGAGACCAGCAAACTCACTCTGATTAGATCTTATGCTAATAGGATGCCCACTCTGCGTACTAACAGTGATTTAATATGTTTAAATGATACAGGGGAAATATGTCTTGGGGGAAAAAAAACACAGAAGAAAGAGAGTTTTTTCCTGGCAGGCATGATTAAGACGGTGTGGGCTTCCTTGGAAAACATGACTGCAGCATGAGACTGTTGCGTGCGGGCCCAAGCATATTTACTAACAGTGCCTGACATCATCTCATTGCAGTGGGCAGGGCCTGCTCTCTCCACCACTGAGTGAGGGATAGGAGCTGCTCAGATGGACTAGCTGGCTAGGTGCATAATGGAAGGTCAGCCTCACTGCTGGGTCATTGTTTCTTCCCTTACTGCGGGCAGCTATAATTTAAAAACTTTTTATATACGTGGTCACAGTCCACAAATCCTAATTACCCAGAACAAAGATAAAAAGTACTCTAGCATTTTGGAAGGGAGAAGAGGGAGGTCTCTAAGAAATCAAAATAGATGAACCAAAGTTCATATAAGTAATTACTGAGTGAATAGCTTCACTCTTTCCTTTTAACCTATTTACACATCTTCTCCTTGTAATTAACTATTAATGTAACAGCACCAAGTGTGGTGGCTCAAGCCTGTAATCCTAGCTCTCTGGGTGACCGAAGCAGGCAGATCACTCTGGGTGGCCGAGGTGGGCAGATGGCCTGAGCTCAGGAGTTCGAGACCAGCCTAAGCAAGAGCGAGACTCTGTCTATTAAAAGAAAAAACTAGCTGGGCATTGTGGCAAGTCCCTGTAGTCCCGGTACTTGAGACGCTGAGGAAAGGGGATCTCCTGAGCCCAAGAGTTTGAGGTTGCTGTGAGCTAGGCTGATGCCACCGCACTCCATCCAGGGTACAGAATGAGACTCTGTCTCAAAAAAAAAGTGATAGTTCTTTCTTTCACCAGTTTGGGGAAAAGGAAGATGGAGTGAGAGGCTGTTACATATACATGTAATCCTGACAGTATCCAAAAGGGATTTAGGTTGACAGTAAGAGAGAAAACACAAATACTACAGAGAGGTAGAGTGTTAGCCATGTTTATTTGTTTCCTTATTTGTTCCTTTAGTTGTCCCACAATGGTCTGAGGCAGCCATCTAGGAGCTTTTGTCATATGGGTAGAGAGTGAGATGGGCAGCACATAATTCAAAAATCCCTGAGGAATAAAAGTTAAAAATCAAAAAACCAAAACCCCCAAGTCTCTGCAGGGAGCAAGTTATTGAAGTTCATGGTTGAAATGTACTAAACTGAAAACCTCCCGGGAATTTCCCTCGTCCCTGCAAGTGCCCAGACTCTACCATCCAGATGTTAGGGTCTGTCTGGAAGTGCCACAGCCCTCAGTGGGCTGCGCACTCAGCAGTCAGCTGGGCCAGCTTTGCTTCTGACAAATGATCAAGCTGCTCGTGCTGGCGGCCAGCCGGTGACAGGGCCCCGCTCCCTTGTGAGACATCCATGCATGTCGGAGTGCTCCAATTATTAGAAAGTTCAGGCTTGTTGGAACCCAAACATTCCTCTGTGTATCTTCCCTCACCGGCCATGCCTCTGCCCTCTGGGGCAGAGCACCTGTGTGCAGTTGGAACACCTGTGTCCACATCCTGCCTCCAGTTATGTGACTTAGGACAAGTCACTTAATCTCTCTGCACTCCACTTTTCTACCCAAAGGCCAGTAGTGAGAATAAATGAGAGAATCCATTTAAAGATGTTTGCCATACAGAAAGCACTCTGCCAACATGAGCCATCATTTTGGAGTCTGAAAGGATTGCCCTCTCCCTTCCATTCCATTTCATTCCCGCCTAAGCTTACAGCGCACTAGTGATTTGTTTTGAGCTTATAATCAACTGAAACATCTCTGTTGTTCTCACAGACTACTATCAAACCGCATCTCTCCCATCTGTTGCTTATTCCATCTTATTTGCTTGTTTATTTTAACCACGTGCAAGACTTTACATTTGTCCCCATTAAACATAATCTTATTAGCTCTGGTCCATTGTTTCAGTCTGTCAAACCTTTTTTGCATTGCAATTCTGCGGTCCAACACATTAGCCATCCCTTCCAGCTTTGTGTCACCCACAGATTTTATCAGTAGGCCATCAATGTCTTCATCCAAGACATTAATAAAAATACTTCACAAGGCAAGATGGACCAGAAACCGGTGTTCTGAAAGATCCTTTCTCTGGATTGCCGTGAATCCACTCATTAGCACTCTGAATCCAACTAGCTACTAATCCACCTGACTCGGCTGCTGCCAGCCTTATCCATGGGTGTATCTCATCTTCAAAAGTAGAGACTTACTTGTCAAGTGCTCGGTTGCAATCCAAAAGCATTTTGTCCACACGATACCTGGAAAACCAGTGTAGCAACTCTGTCAGAAAGACAGGTGGTTCATCTGAGGCAATGTACCGACTTGTCGCGGCTCACCTGGAACAGCGCCCAGCTCTCCAGACAAAACAGTACCCAAACTGCCTGCCTTTATTTAAAAGATAGAATTTCTCCATTTTCCCATTGTCTAGAACTTTTTCTCAAAAAGTTTCAAAGCAGACGGTTCATCTCCTGGAATATAACTTGTCTGGCCAGGCCCATGGACCACAAGCTTCACCCAGAACCTTCTTTCTTGCCTGGGGCTTCCTTCTGTCACTAGTATTTCCGTGGTGTCCTTTTCTTCTTCAATTCAGAGTATGAAAGATACTCCTTGATAGAGAGTATGAAAGGGATATGAATGAAGAAAGAATCCATTTTTTTCTATCATCCATTAATATTATGAAAATAACAATATTGATTTTGAGGAATGGACGTATTTTATGTCCTGTGCCAAACATAACTAAAAACCTCATTTTGGCCAGGTCCGGTGGCTTACACCTGTAATCCTAGCTCTCTGGAAGGGTGAGGTGGGAGAATGGCTTGAGCTCAGGAGCCAAACCTGAGCCACAGTGAGACCTCATCTCTACTAAAAATAGAAATAATTAGCGAAGCCTACGGCAAGCACCTGTAGTCCCAAGGACTCGGGAGGCTGAGGCAGGAGGGTAACTTGAGCCCAGGAGTTTGAGGTTGCTGTGAGCTATGATGATGCCACTGCACTTTAGCCTGGGTGACAGAGTGAGACTGTCTCAAAAGCAAAATGAAACAAAATAAAAATCATCTTTTAGTTTTGTCTTAGACTAGCGGTTCTCAACCTGTGGGCCACGACCCCTTTGTAACAATGAAAATACATTGAGGCATTAAGAAGGTTGAGAACCACTGTCTCAGACATTCAGGTGCCTTTTCGAAGGCTTGGGAGCAGTATCAACAGGCAACTAGAGGGAGCCATACAAGCCAGCTTGCAATGGCAGTGGCTCCATAGGGGAATCTGTCCTGGTCACTGGGTTCCTTTCCTGACTGTCCCCATCCTCATCAGCCACCCTCAGGCCCTGGTCTATAACGTCTAATCACCACTGGAGAGAAACATATTTAAGATCATGGAGTTCTAAGTTCCTCTAATGCCTTCACACACTGTGTAGCCCTGGGCAGATCTGTGAGAAGAAGACGACAGAATTATCTCATGAGTGGCTGTGAACTTCACATGGTATAATGTAGCCGTCCGTTCTCAACCTGTGGGTTGCGACCCACAGGAACTGTATGAAAGGGTCATGGCGGCATTAGGAGGGTTGAGAACCACTGGGATAATGACTCTATAAGGGCCATGCACAGTGTCTGGCACGGGGGCAGGCCTGGATACCAGTGGTCCCTTATTGCCTTCTGATTTCTGACTTGTTCTGGTCCCCATTTGGTTCTGTTCCTGTCATCAGTTCCTTGTCTATCCCCTCTCAGTCTGCAATAGCTCTGCCCCAAACTTTAATTTTATTTAAATATTTATTTACGGCTCAGCGCCTGTGGCTCAACGGGCTAAGGCGCCAGCCACGTACACTTGAGCTGGCGGGTTTGAATCCAGCCCGGGCTGCCAAACGACAATGACGGCTGCAAACAAAAAATATTTATTTACTTTGAGACAGAGTTTCACTTTGGGTACATTGCCCTGGTGTCATAGCTCACAGCAACCTTAAACTCTTGGGCTCAAGCAATCCTCTTGCCTCAACCTCCCAAGTAGCTGGGATTACAGGTGGCCACCACAACGCAGGCTATTTTTTTAGAGACGGGGCCTCACTCTCGCTCGGGCTGGTCTCGAACTCCTGAGCTCAAGCAATCCACCCTCCTCTGCCTCCCCAAGGGCAAGGAGTACAGGCATGAGCCACCGTGCCCCGACTCCAGACTTTAATTTTCAGTTTGACTTTCACACACTCTCTGTCCCCATTGACTGGTGTTTGACAATACTTCGTGTACATTGAAAAATTCCTTGCTGACTCTACTTCTAGAAATACAGATCAAATATGAGTGCAAAGCGCATGCTCTCCCTGACAGGGTCTGGGCCCCCATCTGTGACAAGTCCCGGGGATAGCCATCCTTAGTATCTTTCCATAAATCTCAAAAGCTATACATACTATTTGGGTTTAAATCCTGGCTTCTTCACCTTTTAACTGCATGATCTTGGACAAGGCAACTAACCTCTCTATGCCTCCGTTTCCTCATCTGTAAGGTGGGCACAATAATGTAGGCTTGTTGGGAGCACAAGCTGCTTAGAGCATCACACCCACTAAATAGCAAATGCCTAATATATGTTAGTTGATATTATTAGCATCATGAGCTCCTTCCTTTCCCACATCGCCTTTCCTGGTAATATCCATTTTTTAAATAAATTCCTTCCCATTTGCTCTGCAATGTGAAAAAGTGTGAAAGTGTGAAGAAGATAATCCCATTGGCCTTTCTTCTGTCTTTTCTAGAGTTCTTTAAAAAATCATAGGGAGCCTCATGCTTATCTTCACCTTTCATGTTATACCCTGGGTTACTTGAGGATACGTTTGTATTTTAGTCACAGCCTCTTGTTTTTCAGCCTTCAGCATTAATAAACAAATAAATTCTTATATTTATATAATTCTGTTAGGTAGCAGGAACTGTCATGCAAACCAGTAAGATATGATTACTCCCTTCAAGAGGCTATGTTAGTAGGGTGGGGGGCGGTGGTTTGTTTCTGGTTAGCAAGTGACAGATTGCAGCAGGCCTTCATTCCCACAGTAACACCAGGAAAAATTTGGATGATATAAAAATCATATAGAGTATATTCCCTGGCCACATTGGAATCGAATTATAAACCAGTAATAAAAAGAAGATGTCTAGGAAATATTAACATATTTGGAAATCAAATAATAGCCTTCTAAAGAAAGAAATCTCAAGGAAATTAGATAATATCTTTTATGGAATGACAACATGAATACAACATTTCAAAACTTGTTGGATACAACTAACATGATCCTAACTGTAAAATTTAGAGTTGTAAAGGCTTCCAGTGGAAAATAAGAAGGGAGTGAAATCAGGGATCTAAGCTTCCACCTTTAGAAGCTAGAGAAAGAATAGTAAAGTAAAACCCACATAAATAGAAGGAAGAAAATCATAACAACAAGAGTGGAAATCAGTAAAATAGAAAAGAAACAAACATTAGAGAAGAATCAATACAGCCAAAAATTTATTTTTTGAAGCGATCAATAAAATTGATAAGCCTGTAGTTAGATTAAAGAAGGAAAAAATAAAGATAAAACATAAATTACCAATATAAAGAATAAAAGAAAAAATATTCTCACAAATCCTGCAGACATTAAAAGAATGATCTGGGGATATGATAAGCAACTTTATGTCAACATGTTTGGTCACATAAATGAAATGGATAAATCACTTGAAAAACAAGACTTTTCAAAGCTTACAAAAGAAGAAATGAATAACCTGAATATCTTGTTAAAGAAATTAAATTCACAATTAAGTCATTTTTTTAAACAACACTTTTGGGCCCGACAGCTTTAATGGTGAAGTTTACCATACATTTAAGTAAGAACTCACACCAATCCTAAACAATTTCTCATAAAAGCAAAAAGGAGGGACCACCTCTCAACCCTGTCCAGAAAACTGATGTATTCATAATTCCAGAACCTGACAAAGACACTACAAGAAAAGAAAATTACTGCTGGGCATGGTGGTTCATGCCTGAAATTCGAGCTAGCACTCTGCCGAGGCAGGTGGATCACTGGAGCTCAGGAGTTCGAGACCAGCCTGAGCAAGAGTAAGACCCTGTCTCAAAAAAACCCACAAAAATTAGCTGTGCATTGTAGTGGACACCTATAGTCCCAGCTACTTGGAAGGCTGAGACAAGAAGATTGTTTGTGCCCAAAAGTTTGAGGTTGCTGTGAGCTATGATGCCATAGAACTCTAAGGTGACAAAGTAAGACTCTGTCTCAAAAAAAAGAAAGAAAGGAAGGAAGGAAGGAAGGAAATTACAGATCAAGGTTTCTCATGATCAGAGATGCAAAAATCCTCTCAAAACATTAGCAAACTAGGTCTGTCAGTCAATATATAGACAAGATAGTATACTATGACTAGTGGGGTTTGTCACAAAAAAATGTGTGGTAGGTTAAAATATGAGGAAAACAATTGATGTAATTCATCCCATTAACAGAATGAAGGAGAAAAGTATCAACACAGGAAAAGAATCTGAAGAATTATTTTAACAGTATTCTATAATAAAACCTCTAGGCAAATAAGGAATAGAACAGAACTTTTTCAATGTGCTAAAAGGCATCTATAAAAAGCCTATACCTAACATTATAATTAATGATAAGATATGGAACGCTTTCCCTCCATGGTCAGAAACAAGGTAAGGCTGTCCATTCTCACGCTTCTCTTCAACTCTTGTATTTGATGTCTTGCCATTAGGCAGAAAAGGAAATATAAGTCATGAAGACTAAAAAAGAAAAACTAAAATTATCTTTACATTTACAATAAGATGAATTTGTACATAAAAAATTCAAAGGAATCAACTTTCAAAATGTGCTAAATCTAGTAAGTACATTCAGCAAGGTTTAGGATGTAAGGTCGATATAGAATGTTTTCACTTTATTCCTATTTACTATCAATAAGCAATTAGAAAAGGAAATTAAATAATAATATACTTTATAACATTATCGGAGTCATAAATATCTGCAAATACTTCTTTTAAAAACAATGTATACGAATTCCACACTTAAAATTATAAAATGTTGCTGAGAAAACTGAATAGAGACAGAAATACCACTTTTATGGGATGGTAAGATCAATATTACATAGATGTTGAGTCTCAGAAAAGTGAACAATAGATTAAATGCCATTCCAATTAAATTCCCAGTAGGTTTTTTTTTTGTAGAAATTGATTAGTTGATCAAAATAAAACAAAATATTTGGAGAACTTACATGACCTGACCCAGAATCTCACTATAAATTTTATAGTATTTTTAAAGACTATTTCGGTCTTTTACATTTTCATAAGAAATGTTAGTTTTACTTTATCCATTTCTAAGACAGCGTGTTATTGGTGTAAAGATAGACAAATAGATCAATAGAACAGGAAAAATGCAATTGAATATAATCCAACCAAATGATCTTTAACAAAGATACCAAGGCAAATCAACAGAGGAGGAGCAGTGTATTCAAAAGCTGGTGCTGGGATCTTCTCAGTAACAAACAGCATAAATCTCTGAAGTACTATACAGCAGACGTCAGACAAAGGGATGAACACTTCATAATTCAATTCATATGAAGTTCAAGAACAGGCTGAATCAGTCTGTGGGTTCAGCAATCACAACAGCGGTTGCCTCAGGATAGGGGGGAGGGCGGTGATGACTAGAGGGACACAAATTTTCTAGTGTGATGGAAACATCTCACATGTTTGAGGTGTTAGTAAGATGGGATATTGAATGGTACACTTAAGGTCTATGCACTTTACTAAGTGTGCCTCCGTTTATTAATATACTTCCATTTATTAATGGTATTTTTAAAGCAAGGAACATGATAAAGAAGAAGACAGCAATGCCTACGGAGCAATTGTGATCCGCTGTTCTGAGGTCAAGGCCAGAGGACACGCACAGGGTCAGGGCGAACGTGCCGGGAGCTCAGGCAGACGGACTTCAGAAGAGTCTTCCGGATCAGACCCATCTGTGTGATAATTGCGTTCTGTCATCCCTTGTGAACTGGATCTGAGAGTATCTCATTTTCCAGTAGTTAACTGAAGCCGTGATCCCCTGATCCCTTGCTACAGTTCTGGGTTTACTCTGACTTCTAATTACTCGAACCTAGGACAGTTCATTTCAGTAAAAGAAATCACTCATGGAGAAAAAAAAGGTGGGGACAGTCTAGAACCCACACGGTTGCTGTGAATACTTGGTGTTTTCCCTGTCAGCAGCTTTCCTCTTATTCCCCCCACAACCCGTCAGAATTCTGAATACACCAGAAATGGAGACAATCCACCCAGCACCAAGCCCTCGCTTTGCCTTTTAAAAGATTTTTGTCTAATTTAACATCAAGACTCGGTTTCCATGCCAATCTGTTAAAAAATATGGCTATTTGCAAACAAGGAAAAATTGTATTGCTTCGCACACGATATATGAAAATAAATCCAGATGTAGTATTAAGAGAGAAAATTTTAAATGAAATCAAAACTTGAAAATATTGAGATGCTTTGTCAGAACTCTGAATGGGAAAGGGTTTTTTGGACGGACAACCTATCGCGGAAGACAGAGAAGAGTAACTGGGTGGCTAGTGAAAATGCAAACTGAAGTCATCGCAGTATTCAAAACTCCACGGCAATCGGGCGGAAAACATTTGCCACAAAAAGTTAATTCAGAAAAAGGATTTATTTCCTTAATAGCTAAAGAAGGGAAGAGGAATGCTAGGACCACGATTTCTTTCTTTTTTTTTTTTTTTTGAGACAGAGTCTCACTGTGTCACCCTTGGCAGAGTGCTGTGGCATCACAGCTCACAGCAACCTCAAACTCTTGGGCTTGAGTGATTCTCTTGCCTCAGCCTCCCAAGTAGCTGGGACTACAGGCGCCCAGTACAACACCCAGCTATTTTTGTTGTTGTTGTTGCAGTTGTCATTGTTGTTTAGCAGGCCCTGACTGGGTTCCAACCCGCTTGCCTCGGTGTATGTGGCCGGCGCCCTAACCACTGAGCTACGGGTGCTGCCAGGACCACAATTTTTAAAAAGTGGGCAAAGGACAACATAAATGACCAACAGACATTAAACAAAAAAACCCCAAATAACCTCACAAGAATTCAAACAAATGAAATAACCTTCAGATACCTTTTTAAAACTTATTGAAATAGCAAAGCGCTTGAAAAGTGACATCACTCAAAATAGGGTCACATCAGCATTTCCCCCCCTTTACGGAGAGTGTGTGCACTGCTACAGTCTTTCTCGAAAGCAGTTAGGCAATCTTACAAATCTTGTATCAAAGTCTTCAAAATGTTCTTACCCTTTTATTACTATTTCCACAGGCATGAATCCTAAAAGAATCAGAATGTGTGAAGATGTTTTTATGCGCAAAGTTGCTTCACAAAAAAAGAAAAACTACTACATACATGAGTAAAGACATGAGTCTGAATAAACAAATCGTTATATATCAAAATGGTGGAATATTATACAACCTTTAAAAGTTAGTTTTGAAAAAATTTTAAAGACCTCAAAAATGCCCCCAAAATGTTAACTGAGTAGGATACAAAACTGTATACGCTATGATCTCATTATGTAATAAAAAAATGCAGTTGACACTTGAAAAACATAGATGTGAACTGTATGAGCCACTTATATTCAGATCTTTTTCAATAAATATGTTGGAAAATTTTTTGGAGATTTGTGACAATTTGAAAAAACTCACAAACCGCATAGCTTAAAAATATCAAAAATAGATTAAGAAAAAGGCAAGTCATGAATGCATAAATATATGTAGGTACTAATCTGTTTTATAGTTTACTACAATAAAATATACACAAATACATTATAAAAAGTTAAAATGTATCAAAACTGACACACACACTTAGAGACCTTATGGGAAGCCTTCCACATTTCAGATAAATGTAAACAAGTATAAAGATACAGTATTAAAGGGGCGTAACCTGTGACTCAGTGAGTAGGGCTCCAGCCCCATATGCCGGAGGTGGTGCGTTCAAACCCAGCCCTGGCCAAAAACTGCAAAGAAAAAAAATAAAACAGTATTAAAGCATCACTGCATAAAATTAACTGTAGTCCATACTGTACGACGGTGATAAATTTATAGCCACCTCCTGCTGCAAGTTGGTGAGCTCAAGTGTTGGGAGTATCTCCTTCACACATTTGTGGCGTTAATCATTTCCATACCAGCAGTTTCTCCGCTCTAGTAGATTTCATTATTGCAGTAAAAAGGGATCTCTCATGGTTCTCCTGTATTTTTCACTGTGTTTGGTGCAATACCATAACCTTGAATAGTACCATGGTACTCATACAAAGTGCCACTAGCGATGCTGCAACTGTTCCCCAAAAGCAGAGAAAAGTCACGACATTGCAAGAAAAAGTTGGATTGCTTGATGTGGATGGTGGATGGAGGCCTGCAAACTGGGGTCGCCCATCAAACAGAGCCAACTTATGGTATCAGTAAATGTGTGCACTGTAAATGCATTTCCAACTCTTTATGATTTTCTAAATAACATTTTCTTTTCTCTAGCTTACTTTATTGTGTAATAAGAATACAGTCTATATTATATGTGTAGCATACGAAATATGTGCTAATTGACTGTTTATGTCATTGGTAAGGCTTCAGGTCAACAGTAGGCCATTAGTAAAGTTACAGGGGAGTCAAAAGTTACATGTTACAGATTTCTGACTGTGTGGAAGTTAGCACTCGTAATCTGTTCAAGGGCCAGCTATATACACACACTTCTGCAGAAAAATTTTAGAATAAAATACACATATTTACAGAGTCCCGCCTTAAGAGAAAGTTAGAATTCCTGCTTTAGAAGTCTAGACCATCTGGGAAACTGATTCTAGACTGCCATGGGTACATAGAAGGGAAGAGTATTTCTCACTGTCAGGGACAGAGGGTCCAAAGAAGGTCGTTTTAGCTTTGAAAGGTAGAAGCTACTTGCAGGAAACATGGAGAGGTGGGAAGAGAATTGCACAGAAACCCAGTGCCCAGGGGTCTGGCTGCAGCTCCCATTCTCAGCTGCACTGTGCCCTTGGGCGGGTCACTTTTCCTGTTTCTCGCCTTTGTTTATAAAATGGGTGTAGTGTCACCTACCCAGTTTGTTCCCAAGGTTTAGGGAAGATTAAATTAGCTAGATATGCACTGTGAAATTATTTTATAATACAAGTCTAAAAGATGATTTTGTATCTACTGTACACTGGCTCGTTATTATGTGAGGATTTAAATCTCGCGTGACCTTGTATTTCCTCTGCTATGTCGTTTTGGGGCAGAGGGCACATCACACAGATAAAACCATTCCCTTGCTAATCACGCGGCTGGCTGAATGGTGTGTACCATGTTTAAGGTATGATCAGTAAAGCCACATAAAAATAAACAAAGCAGAACCACTCTGTCTGAGAAGAAGTCAGATTCTGGGAGTCACAGCCCTGTCCTCAACCTCTCCTAAATCATGGGCTCTTGATTAGAACAGGGGCAGACGGCAGTTAGAAGAGGCTGTAGCCAGTGAGGACTGCAATGGCTGATATTCTCAACGACGCTGGTGAGTGTTCTTTTAGAGAGCCAGCACCTTTCAGAGCTGGTCAGCCTACATCACAGTAAGAAACCAGCTGGATATAGAAGCCCTAACTGGGAAAGCAGGAAGTGCAGAAAAATGATGGCATGGTTGATGTTTGCTTTTTATTGTTTTTGTTTCCCTTTAAGGTGAAGGAGACAGTCATAATACATAGTTGAGTATATGCTTTAGAGTCAGAATAGCTGCAGAATGAATCCCAGTTACATAGTTGTCTACCTGTATGGCTTTAAATAAGCGTTTCAATTTTGCTGCACTTTGGTTTTCTAATCTGTTAGCTATTTTCAAACTCACTGGTCTGTGCAGACAATAAAGGGGGAAAATGTATGTGAGCGCGCAGCATCATGGGCGGCACAGACATGTACTTAGTAAATGATAGCTCGAATACTAAATAAATACTTGCTCTCATGATCATTATTTCACCAGAATGATTTTCTAATTAAAAAACTGTATTCTTACATAGTAATGGTTAAGAACTAGAAAATGTAATCTAAAAGAAGGTACTACTTAAAATCACTTTCTCTCTCTCTCTCTCTCTCTCACACACACAGAGAGATAGGTAATTAGCAATAAAATATCTGCAATACCTGCATGAGAAAAAGTATAAAATTTTTAAAAGAGACAACAAAAAAGAGCTAAATAAATGGAGAGATATGTCATGCTCATAGGTTGTAAGAGTCAATAATGCAAAATGTCTTTTCTTTCTTACAAAATTGATCTACAGATTCAAAGTAATTCCAGTTAAAATCCCAACGTATTATATGAATGTTGAAAATAGTTTTTGTCTGGACACAGTGTGACTCACACTCACTAGCACTCTGGGAGGCCAAATTGTGTAGATTGCTTGAGCTCAGGAGTTTGAGACCAGCCTGAGCAAGAGCCAGACCCTGTCTATACTAAAAATAGAAATAACTAGCCGGGCACTGTGGTGGGCACCTGTCGTCCCAGCTACTCAGGAGGCTGAGGCAGGAGGATCATTTGAACTCAAGAATTTGAGGTTGCTATGAGCCAGGACGCCAGGGCACTCTACCAAGGGTGACAGAGTGAGACTCTGTCTCAAAACAAAAACAAAAAATAACAAAAAAGTAACTTTTGACAAAAGGAGCCTTTCCTAATATTACATGAATCGCTGTATGGGGTCCAAGGGGAGGAGAGCATTTCCATGAAAGGATGGTCAGTGAGTTAATTCTGGAATCACAGCTCCCTGATGTATTCTGCTAATGGAAAAGAGGAACAGTTGAAACCACCATTTCCGAAAGAAATTTCCTCTGAACACAAATACCGCAAGATATCCCTTTCAAAGTCTTGTGTTCAAAAAATATATAAAGCCATTGTATGCTATTGAGTGCCCGGGGAGAGACACAACACACATGAACTGCATTCAAAGTTTCCTACAGGAAAGATAAACATTGCTTAGCCAAGTGTTCAAAGCTTCTGTGATTGAAAGGGTATTTTATTTTCAAACAAGCCCCATTTCCAACCTGTGGGGCCAATGTTCAGTGAAATAATTTTCAGGCTGGTAAGATAATCTGGCTTCATACACGATCATAAATACAAATTTAAAAAGTAAAAGGAAACTTTTCATAAACGTGAACTTTTCAACATGGGTAGAACAAGTGATCAGCCAGGAAAACCACACTGTCTCCAGAACACCAAGGTGTTGAAATCCCACAGGTGAGAACCATTAGGCCCAATGCCAATGAGAAGCGTGATACTGAAAGATTCTGGTCAAGAAACAGCCTGGAGCCCCAGGGGACCTGAGGGGACGTGCTCTGATGATACCAGGATGTTCTCTGACAAATGTGTTAACAGAAATTGTCCACATTTTTTTTTTAGAATTTCAGAATATTGTGGGGTTACATAAACTGCTTGGTTGCAGTTTGAGTCAAAGCTCTAAATGTGCCCCTCCCTGGACAGTGTGCTTTTTTCCTTTTAGGTGTTAATTTACCTCTCCCTTCGGTCCCCTCCCACCTGCTTGATTTCTGATGAGCGTTATTTCCATATGTGCACGTAAGTGTGGATCTGTTAGCTACAGAAATTGTCCGAAGTGTTTGATAAAGTTCTGCAAAGTGTAAAGTGTCCAGAGCATGGAATTTGACAGTCGGCCTCACAGTGGCCTGTACCCGTGAGTGGTGGAGTCACTGCATGAGGTGACTTGGACCAAAGCTCCTTCGCCATTGCTAAGTTCACAAAGAACAGAAGTCAAGATTCTTCACAGAACAGCTGAAGCTGGTAATTCAGAGAAGAGAGAATCAAGGATTGCATGGTGGGCCAGTGTGTGGGGCGCAGACAGTGGGGCAGATCCGTAACACACGGGAGGAAGTGAGCAGAGAGTGTCCCAGGCTGGACGGAGGCGGTGGGGAACGTCTGGCTTACTTACCAGAGCTTGCTGGCGGAGTGTGAAGGCTGGAGGACAGCTTAGACGTCATCTAGTCCTAGCTACTTGCTTTATGGACAGCTCTGAGTTACCACAGAACTTTTCCCAAGTCACACAGCCACAGAGTTGCTAAGCCAAAACTAGAATGGCCTGCTCTTACCCTCAGGCAGGTTGTTCCAGCCAAGTGGTACAAGCAGTGCTAAGTCTGGTAGTTTTGGCAGCCAGGGAGGGGGGTGAGAGATTCTTACTCTGTTGCCCAGGCTAGAGTGCAGTGGCGTCAATTTTAATTCCTGGTCTCAAGAGATCCTCCTGCCTCAGCCTCCTGAGTAACTGGAACTACAGGTGCCTGCCATGATACCTGGCTAATTTTTCTATTTTTAGTAGAGATAGGTTCTCACTCTTGCTCAGATTGGTCTTGAACTCCAGCCTCAATTGCCTCAAGTGATCCTTCAACCTCAGCCTCCCAGAGTGCTGGGCTCACAGACCTGGGAGCTCAAGGTAGAATCAGGGATCATAAAGAGAAGAGATGGGGGGAATGGAGCCTTAAAACTATGGATCCCTTAAAACTATACAGGTGTGGGGGATCGTGCCTATAATCCTAGCACTCTGAGAGGCCAAGGCAGGAAGATTTCTTAAGTTCAGGAGTTCAAGACCAGCCTGAGCAAGAGCAAGAGCCCATCTGTAGTAAAAATAGAAAAACTAGCCAGGTGCTGTGGCAGGTGCCTGTAAAGTCCCAGCTACTGGGCAGGCTGAAGCAAGAGGATCTCTTGAGCCCAAGAGTTTGAGGTTGCTGTGAGCTATGATGATGCCACGTCACTCTACCCAGGGCAACAGAGTGAGACTCTGTCTAAAAATATAAAAATAAAAAAATAAAATAAAAGTATGCATGAAGCTTTGGGCTCAGCTTGCGTGAAGCTGGCTGGAGTCGACACAGTAAAGACTTAGAATGCTAAACCACAGAGCAGCCCACAGATTCCAGCCTGGCAGCTGGGTGACGTACAGGCAGGGTAGACCAGAATCACAGTGGAAATGCGGTAGAAAGTGGGCTGTGCAGTGAAGTCTGGATCTAACCGGGTTGCCCAACTGGTTTAAAAAACAAAAACTAGTCAATACTTTTTGTAAATGGAACTCAGATTTTCACATTATAATATTCAAAATGATTAAGATACAACCCAGAAATACTTGGCTCACAAAAGACCAGGAAAACTTAACTTGTAAGAGAAAGGGCAACCAACAGGGGCCAATACTGATTTGAGTTAAATGCTGGAATTGTCAGACAAAGACTTCAAAGTAGCTCTTAGAGTCATGCTCCAGGAAATAAAGGTAAATATTTTTTAAATAAATGGAAAGATAGAAGTTCTCAGCAAAGATAGGAAAACTATAAAAAGAAGAAAATGAAAATTTTAGAATTGGAAAACTTACTGGAGAGTCTCAACACCAGACTGGAGATGAAGTCAAACTATACCTTACATCTATACAAAACTTAACTCAAAATGGATCGTAAATATAAAACCATAGGACTCACCAAAGAAAACATAGAAAGAAACTTTATGACTTTGGGTTAAGAAGACAGATCTTAGTTATAAAAAAATAAAGATAATTTATAAAAGAAAACATGATAAAATGTGACTTCATCAGAAGAAGAAAGGCTTTATTATTCTACAAAAGATACTGTTAAAACAATGAAAAGACAGGACATAAGCAGAGAGAAAATATTTGCAATTACATATAAGAGGAAGAACTCAAAATTCAATGATTAGAAGCAACCCATTTTTAAATGAGCAAAAGATTTTGATGGACACTTCACCAAGGAAGATATATGAATGCAAACATAATGCTTAAGATTAATAAAATTAGTAAGATGGATGAAAAGATGCTTAAATATAATTTATTAGTGAAATGCAAATTAAACGATTTTGCATTGAGGAGTCAAATCAACAAGAACTCACATACATTGCTGATTGGAATGCAAAATAGCACAGCCACTCTGGAAAATTGTTTGCGAATTTCTTACAAAAGTTAAATGTACCTTTACCGGATGACCCAACGATCCTACTTTTAGGTATTTACTCTAGAGAAATAAAAACATGTTCACACAAATATCCATGCATGAATATTTATAGAAGCATTATTCACAATCACCAAATGCTGGAAACAGCCAAATTAGCTTTAATGGGTGAATGGATAAACAAACTGTGATCCCTAGCAATAAAAATGATGAACTATGAATATACACAGTAACATAGGTGAGTCTGAAATGCATTATTCTAAGTCTAAATTCAGTTCCTAAGAGTTAGTTATTTTGTCATTTCATTTAGGAATCATTCTGGAAAAGGCAAAAGTGTAGGAATGGAGGCCAGATCCATTTGGTTTCCAGGAGTTAGGTACTGGGGGGGATCTGAGGCAGCAGGAGAGACACCTGGGTTATTCAAATTGTTCTCTGTCTCGACTGCTATGCTGGTTACAGGAATCTATACATGTGTAAAAACTTCTAGACATGTACACCAAGAAAGTGAATTGTATTCTATGTAATCTTTAAAACTAAAGGAAAATTGGCAGAATTCCTATTATATATCATAATCTCTAACAACAGAAGGATGATCTAATGCTTGAAAGGGGAATTAAAGTGCATAAGATGCAATGTAACTTTTGAGATTTTCTTGGGTCTAGTGTTCATTCTAAAACAGCCTCTCATTCTAGTGAATATAATCTAGTCTAAGACCTTTTGGTATCTGCTACCTGTAGTGGCAGAGAAAGAAGGATATTACTTGTGATGCGAATGGGAGGAGAAAGTAGGTGAGCACTCAGAGAAAAGAAAGGTGAGTAGAAAATGTAAACATATCTCTTTCACATGGGGGCCAGGAACTGACTTGAAACAACTGAGCAGATACTGTGACCACAGACAGCCAGTCTGGGCACCGTCCTGCTCCACAGTGTAGGTTCCTCCTCCCTGCATGCAGTTCCAGTTGGACTTCTATTTGGGAGTGGGAGAACCATGGGAATGATGACTATAAAAATTTATATTCAAATATTTTAAGTAAAAATGATGAAATTTCTTCATGTCTAAAATAACCAAAAGGGGACAAATGGGTGGAACTGCCCAGGTATAAGAGAATTAATGACCTGAGTGTTGACCTCATTATCAGACTTTCCTGCTTCTCCTACACGCTCAGACCTGAGGGCAGAATTCCTGAAGAGAAGGTGTTTGCTACAGAGAAACCCACATGGGTCAAGGCAGTAAACAGAGTCAGTTTTGCTTTAGCTTAGCAGGCGTCCTCAAACTTTTTAAACAGGGGGCCAATTCACTGTCCCTCAGACCGTTGGAGGGCCGGACTGTCGTTTAAAAAACAAAACCAAAAAAATAAAACTGGCTCGGCGCCTGTGGCTCAACGGGCTAAGGCTACACCTGAGCTGGCGGGTTCGAATACAGCCTGGGCCTGCCAAACGACAATGACGGCTGCAACCAAAAAAATGGCCGGGCGTTGTGGTGGGCACCTGTAGTCCCAGCTACTTAGGAGGCGGAGGCAAGAGACTCACTTAAACCCAGGAATTGGAGGTTGCTGTGAACTGTGATGCCAGAGCACTCTATCCAGGGTGACAGCTTGAGGCTCTGTCTCAAAAAAAAAAACCAAAACAAAAACTATGAACAAATTCCTATGCACACTGCACATATCTTATTTTGAAGTAAAAAACAAAATGGGAACAAATACAATTCACACTGCCGCATGTGGCCCGCGGGCCGTAGTGTGAGGACCCCTGGCTTAGAGTGAGATCAACTTACTCATCAAGAAAAATTAGCTTGGAAAGTACAGGTGTGCTGGCCAAAACCACCCACACCCGGCCTCCTCCCTCCCACAGTTAAGGAGAGCCAAGTCCCAAGTGACCAAAGACCTTAACACTGCTGTGATTATTTTCATTTCAAAAGGGGCCACTTGAAATATTTACTCTGGCAGTCCCTTCAAGTGTGGACCACCTCTGGGGCATTTAGATTTCTCTCATAAATCATTAACCACTGAGTTGAGGGCATGCAGTGAGGGAGAGTTCCGAGTTCTTGCCAATTGAAGATCGATAGAATAAAGGTAAATCATCTCTGCAATGACGGTGCAGGTCAACCGAAGAGATGCGATTGTGATTTACACTCAATGTGTCAGGATATGCACCTACAAGCAGGAGGGAGTGGTCCCTACAGCTGGGAGGTTGGGAGCTGTTCTTCCCCAAGTGGGCTCTGGGTGTCACAGAGAATCAGGAACACCCGCGGTCACCTCTGTCCATTTGTCCTCTCCTCTCTAAAGATGTGACAGGTATTGATGAAGCTCAATCCATTCTGCCTTCTGGGCCTCTCTGGCTCATTATAGAAAGCTGCAATTTCATCTAAGATCAGCAGTGTAAAACTTGTTGTCATATTTTATGTGATGATGTTAACTCTGCTATGAAATTATACCCTGAGAATACCCCAGAGCCGGCTCGGTACATGTAAATAGCCGTTTATCAGATGCAACCCATAATCTCCTGGCTGCTCCGACCCATTCTGAAATTCTCCCTCAGATGGCAAACTACAAATGAAGAGTGTACTTAGATCTCAGTTATGAGATTTAAAATGTGGATGTGGATATAAAAAGCTAAGCCCTTCAAGAAGAAACTGGGGAATTTCCCATTACATTCTAAGGACTTTCGTCCATCTGCTTTGTTTGTAATCATGTAAGATTCCTTTACTGACTTCCTACACAATTTTGTACTGGCTGATCCTGTCCTGTCTCTGTCCGCACCTTCTCTTCTAACTCTCCATCACCTTTCTTTTCTTTTTTTTTTTTTTGAGACAGAGCCTCAAGCTGTCACCCTGGATAGAGTGCTGTGGCATCACAGCTCCAAGCAACCTCCAATTCCTGGGCTCGAGCGAGTCTCTTACCTCCGCTTCCCAAGTAGCTGGGACTACAGGTACCAGCCACAACGCCCGGCCATTTTTTGGTTGCAGCTGTCATTGTTGTTTGGCGGGCCTGGGCTTGATTCGAACCAGCCAGCTCAGGTGTACGTGGCTGGTGCCTTAGCCCGTTGAGCCACAGGCATTGAGCATCTCCATCACCTTTCATGTGTCCACTCCTCCTCCCACCCCTAACACCTTCCTCACACACGTTCATAGGATGTCTCCACAAGCTGAGGACCCATTGTGTTTGTGGAGTCATTTTTTTCCTACAAAACCCAATATGTTATGCTATTACTGTGTGCCAAACACTATATGTTAGATACCTAACACATATACTCTCACTTTATGTATATTCACCTCTCCTTATCTGCAGGATGCAAACCCAGATGCAACTAACTCGAATCAAAAATATTTCCAAAAAATATAATTTTTAAAAAATGGATAACAATGATTTGCCTAGTATTTACATTGTATTAGGTGTTGTAAATAATCTAGTGAGGATTTAAAGTACATGTTGGGTATATGTGTAGGTTATATAAGCTTGAAAAATGAAGTTCCCACAATTGTATTAGAAAAAGGACTACATACCTCATTGCTGAATATTACTATGGTCGCCTTCAAAGTACTCTCCTTTGGAAGCCATGCACTAGTCCACCCTCAAATCCTTTTCTCTAGGACAAGTTTGTAAACTTAATTGTCAGACCTCCTATGACAACACCTCTGATGGCCATTCTAGAAAAAGAGTCCCAAAAATGCTTTGAAGAGTATTTCAGTACTAGGTGCTGGCATAGCTTCCCAAAGGGAGCACTTCAAAGACGACTGTAGTGATATTCAGCAATGAAGTAAGCAGCACTTTTTCTAGGATGAGTTTGCTTAATTGTCGGACCTTGTATGCTAATACTATGCCATTTTATCTAAGAAACTGGAGCATTCTCAAATAAAATTTTGGCATCATCATGGAATCCTGGAACCAATTTCTTCCTCATTAAAAGGGATGATTGTAGGAAGAAACTGAGTTTCAGAATAAGCTGTGCCTAAGGTTACATGTAGTTAACAGTTGAAGCTGGGATTTGAACCCAGATTCTATAGTTTCCTAATTACTTGCTGTTGCAGGTAATAACAAATGGGTAGCTAAAATATATATATATTCTCTAACAGTTGTAGAGGTCAGAAGTCTGAAACCAAGGGAACAGCAGGGCTGTACCCCTTCCAGAGTCTCTAGGGACAATGTATTCCTTGCCTTTCCAGCTTCTGGTGGCTGTTAGCATTCCTTGGCTTGTGGCCACATCTCTCTCTGCTCTGTCTTTACAACACCTTTTCTTTATGTGTCTCTCTCAAAACTCCCTCTACCTCTCTCTCATAGTGATACACATACATGGGACTGCATTTGTGGTCCATCTGAACAATCCAGAACAAATGCCTCCTCTCAATATCTTTAACTTAAATCACAAACCAATGGAGAGAGGGCAGTGCCATGTGAAAACAAACCATTCCTGACTTCTCTCCCCAAATGATATGATACTATTCACATCTTTGGGGGGGTTGTTTTTCAGCATACTATTGACTCCAAAGCCATCAACGTTCAAATGGACTGAGGTCCCCATCACTATTCAAGTGTAAGAAATCTTTAAGCCGCAGAGAATTAGAGGTAGGGGCTGCTTAGCATGTAAAGTACAAGTTTCACCTTTGCCAACCTCTATTTACTTACAGTTCCTTGGAACCTGAAATGAACAAAGTTCTTTAGTTTGAATCATTCAAAGACCAAGGTACCTGGGAAGAGTAAAACACTTTAAAACAGATCAGTTTATCAGATTAACACTAGTCACAGTTCTACAAAAGCAAGGCAAAAACCAATTCAAGGGCTACACCTGTGGCTCAGCAGGTAGAATGCTGGCCCCATATACCGAGGGTGGTAGGTTCAAACCCAGCCCTGGCCAGCTGAAACAGCAGTGACAACTGCAACAACAACAAAAACAAACAGACAAAAAAAAAAAAAAAAAAGGGTCAAGTCTTATGGCCAAGATGGGCTATTCATGAATTTTTTAAGGTGCATTATACTGACATAAACAATGGCTTTAAAATGTACTTTGAAACAATTTTTTTTGAAGCTTTATGTGTTAGGCAGCAGAACATCTGGATACAAAATAATGCAATACTCAATTAATTATGTGTAATTTTTATCTATATAACAATTTTACACTTAATTATTCATGGAAGCTATCCAGTGATCCCTTTATATGTTGACATTGTTTGTAGAATTTGTACTTCTTGATTCATTTATTTGTTTTCCCCATGCTTTCATGACTGGAAACACTTCAAACTAATTCTGGTTTTCCTCCTGGAAAAGACCTTTTTATAACCTTTAAGAAAATGTTTATTTTAAAAAAATTTAGGTCAACATTAAAAAACATTTTGAAAGGGTAACAAAAATCACCCATAATCCCACTAACCTAGAAAGCAAGGGTTTTTGTGAAGTGAGTTTTTGAACATCATGGTTCTCCTCCATCAACAGCTTGAGACCATATGAGGAAAAAAACAGGAAAATATTTGGTTTTTAGTTGCAAGCATAGAACTGTTTCCTAGTTTGATTAAAGCACTCAGGTACTCTAGCAATAGTCTTATGCACAAACAGGAACTCAGCAGTCCCAGCACCTGAACATGTTAACAGATGTGATTTTTAAAAAGGTGGGGGCGAGGGGCAGAGCAAGATGGCATACCAGAAGGATCATTCACCTGAGCTCTCCTAAAACAACTGGGGAAAAAAGAGAGAACCCAGCCATGCCTGGCATGGGACCTTACCCAGAGCCAAAAGCTCAGGGAGCACAGCTAGGAGGTTGGTGAGCTGATATAGCATATGATCTAGAGCAGAAGAAATTTGATGAATTATGCAAGTGATTGTGATCAGCTGGGATCAGCTGCCCCCCACCCCCACAGAAGTCCAGGATAGAAGGAAGCCTTTCTGGAGTTTTCAGTTGTTAGGGGAAGCTGCACGTTGAGTGATAAGCTTGGAAGAGTAGGTAGATTTGACCATTTTACAGCAACCAGTTTTTGAATGCTAGTTGGAGTGGGTTTGTCATAGGTTTGGTGGCTGGCAAGGCAGTCATACTGAGAAGGTCTTAGTGGCCAGGTGGCTGCCATCGTGGGAAGGTTGTGAGAAGGTATTAACAGGGGCCTAAAGCATAGCTGTCTTTATTCCACCTGCCTAGATCACAACTCCACTCTTGGGACAGGCTGAGGGACTCCTCCACCCCACAGGAACTGGATTCAGAGGGCACTGTGGGACCTGTCCATGATGGATTCTTGTGAGCTTTAAGATCCCCACCTGGCTGGGTCTGAATGCTGAGGAAACAATCAGGCAATCACTGAAGGCAACTAAGTTTGGAATAAGGACCATAAGGGTTGTTGGCTGTGTTCTCTGTCTTCTAAAAAACCACAGTGCCACCTGGTGTCCCATTGACATATTGCAACATACTGTCATCAACAGCAAGGACTTCTGTTCGGAACAAAGAAGGCAGTGAGAAGAAAAAAGGAGGACAAGGTGAACAACAAGAAAGAACACATCAGGAGGAACCAACAGAAAAATTTGGGCAACGTGAAAAACCAAAACAGAGTAACTCCTCCAAAGGACCAAGAGGCAGCTACTTCAGAAGACTCCACCTATAAAGAATTAATGGACTTGACAGAAAAGGAATTTAAAATATAGATGACAAATTCAACAAAAGGAATGGACAAGAAAATGGAAAGACAGAACCAAAAGTTGGATGAGAGATATGTAGAATATAGAAAGGATATGGCAGAGCTTAAGGAAATAAGGAGACAATCAGGAAATGTAAAGATGCAATAGAAAGTATCAAAAATAGGTTAGACCATGGAGAAGAAAGAACCTCAGAGCTAGAGGATAAAGTTTCAAGTTAACTCAGGTAGTTAAAGAGGCAGAAAAGAAGAGAGAGAAAGCAGAACAGGCACTTAGAGAACTATAAGACTCCATAAAGCATTCAAACATAAGAATAATAGTGATTCCTGAAGGGGAAGAAGATTGTCCCAAAGGAATGGAAGCCCTGCTGGAGACCATCATAAATGAAAACTTTCCAAGTTTTACTAAAGACCCCAACACACTCCTTTCAGATGGATATTGAGCCCCGGGTCATATCATCTCTAACAGAACCTCTCCAATACACATTGTAATGAACCTGTCCAAAGTCAAGATGAAAGAAAAAATTCTGGAAACAGCAAAGAGTAAGTGCCAACTGACCTACAGAGGCAGAGCCATTGGTATAACAGCAGAGTTTTCAACTGAAACCTTACAAACCTGAAGAGCATGGTCATCCACCTTTAACATTCTTAAACAAAACAATTTCAGCCCTGAATCCTGTATCCTACTGAACAAACTTCAACATTGATGGAGAAATGAAATAATTTGCAGATATACAAGCACTGAGGAAATCTGCCACAAGATCAGCTTTACAGGAAATACCTAGACCTATTCTCAACACTGACCATGACAATGGACCACCAGCAAAGTAAACACCCAGAAGTTAAAAGTCAAAACTTAGCTTCCATAATGATGCAAAGGCTAAAACTACATGATGGACTTTCACAAAATAAGATGAATAGAATTCCACCACACAGATCAATTCTCTCAATAAATGTCAATGGACTGAATTCACCACTGATGAGGCACAGGCTGGCTGATAGTATTAAAAAAGTTAAAAAAAAAAACCCACAAGCCATCCATGTGCTGTCTCCAGGAGATATACCTAGCCTTGAAGGACAAATCAAGACTTGGGGTAAAGGGATGGAAAACAGTATTTCAAGCAAATAGAAATCAGAAGAAAGGAGGACTTGCAATCTTATTTTCAGATACAAGTGGATTTAAATAAACTAAAGTTAAGAAAGACCAAGATGGACACTATACTGGACAAGGGAACAATTCAACAAGAAGACATTTGAATTTTAAATATGTATGCACCCAAATTCAATGCTCCCAGATTTACAAAACAGACCTTGATGGGTCTGAGCAGTATGATATCCCTTAACTCTAAAATACACCTCTGATAGAACTGGACAGATCCTCTAAAGAGAAACTAAACAAAGATACAATGTGACCCTAGAACAAATGGGATTAATAGACATATACAGAACACACCATCCCAAAGCTAAGAAATGTACATTTTTTTTCATTAGTCCATGAAACTGATCCTAGGATACCGGTCAAACCTCAGAAAAATTAAAAGAATAGAAATTATGCCTTGTATCTTCTCAAACCAGAAGGCAATAAAGGTGGAACTCAACTCCAACAAAAATGTTTATCCTCACACAAAGACTGGGAAATTAAACAACCTTATGTTGAACAATAGTTGGGTTTAGGAAGATATAAAAGAGGAAATCATTAACTTCCTCAAACGTAGCAACAATGAAGACACAAGTTACCAAAACCTGTGAGATACAGCAAAAGCAGTCTTGAAAGGGAAATTTATTGCATTAGATGCCTACATTTGAAAAACAGAAAAAGAGGATATCAACAAACTCATGAACCATCTTATGAAATTGGAAAAAGAAGAACAATCTAATCCCAAACCCAGCAGAAGAAAAGAAATAACCAAAATTTAAATCAGAGCTAAATGAAGTTGAAAACAAAAGAATCATTCAGAAAATTAACAAAACAAAAAATTGCCTTTTTGAAAAAATAAATAAGATTGATAAAACTTTGGCCAGATTAACTAAAAACAAGAAAGTAAAATCTCTAATAACCTCAGTCAGAAATGATATAGGGGAAATAACAGAAACTACAGAGATACAAGATCTTCTGAGTACTACAAGAAACTCTATGCCCAGAAATTTGACAATGTGGAGGAAACAGATCAATACCTGGAATCACACTCTCTCCCTAGACTTAATCAAGAAGAAACAGATCTCTTGAACAGACTGATTTCGAGAACTGAGATTGAAGAAACAATAAAAAAACTCCCAACAAAAAAAAAAAGACTTAGTCAAGATGGCTTAACACCAGAAGTCTACTGAACCTTCAAAGAAGAGCTCATGCCCATACTGCAGAAACTATTCCAAAAAAATTGAGGAGGAAGGAATTTTCCCCAACATGTTCTATGAAGCAAACATCACTTCAATACCAAAACCAAGAAAAGATCCAACTAAAAAGGAGAATTTCAGACCAATTTCACTAATGAATATAGGTGCAAAAATTCTCAATAAAACCCTAGCCAATAGTTTACAGCTACACATTAAAAAATATTCGTCATGATCAAGGTTTTATCCCAGGGATGCAAGCTAGTTTAACGTACACAAATCCATAAATATAATTCACTATATCCACAGAAGCAAAAACAAAGACCATATGATTCTCTCAATAGATGCAGAAAAGACATTCAATAAAATTCAGCATCCTTTTCTAATTATAACACTTAAGAATTTAGGCATAGGTGGCACATTTCTGAATCTGATTGAAGCCATCTAAGACAAACCCACAGCTAATATTATACTAAATGGAGTAAAACTGAAGGCTTTTCCACTTAGAACTGGATCCAGACAAGGTTCACTACTATTCAACATAGTTCTGAAAGTTCTAGCCCAGATGATCAGGTAAGAGAAGGAAATAAAGGGCATCTAAATGCATGCAGAGGAAGTAAAACTCTTGCACTTTGCTGACAATGTGATTTTCTACTTAGAGAACCCCAAAGACTCAATCACAAGACTCCTCGAAGTGAATATATAGCAATGTCTCGGGGGTGCCTGTGGCTCAAGGAGTAGGGCACTGGCCCCATATGCTGGAGGTGGTGGGTTCAAACCCAGCCCCAGCCAAAAACTGCAAAAAAAAAAAAAAAAATATATATATATAGCAATGTCTCAAGTTATAAAATCAATGTCCACAAATCAGTAGCCTTTGTATATGCCAATAACAGACAAGATGCTAAGCTGATCAAGGACACAATTCCCTTGACAGTAGCTTCAAAAAAGAAAAAAATTAAATACCTGGGAATTACCTAACGAAAGAGGTGAAGGACCTCTACAAAGAAAATTACCAAACCCTAAGAAAAGAAATAGCAGAGGATATTAACAAATTGAAGAACATACCATGCTCATGGAAGAATCAACATTGGGAAAATGTCTATACTACCCAAAGCAATCTACAGATTCAGTGCAATCCCCATTAAAATACCATCATCAAACTGTCAAGATTGAGGAAAAAGCACTTCTTCATTTTGTATGGAACCAGAAGAAACCTCGTATAAAATGGCAATTCTTATTAATAAAAATAAGGGGTATCATCCTATCGGACTTTTGGCTATACTATAAGGCCATAGTCATCAAAACAGCATGGTATTGGCACTAAAGTAGAGGCATTTTCATTTGGAACCAAATAGAAAATCATGAGATGAAACTTACATCTTACAGCCATCTGATCTTTGATAAACCAAACATGAACATACACTGGGGAAAAGAATCCCTATTTAATAAATGATGCTGGGAGAACCAGATAACCACACTTGAAAGACTGAAACTGGACCCACACCTCTCACCACTTACAAAAATTGATTAAAGATGGATAAAAGATTTAACCCTAAGGCATGAACCAATAAATATCCTCAAAGAAAGTGTGGGGTAAACAATTGAAGATACCAGCCTGGGGAAAAATTTTATGAAGAAGACTTCTATGGGAATTGCATTAACAACAAAAATAAACAAATGGGGCTTAATTAAATTGAAAAGCTTTTGTACAGCTAAAGAAACAACAACCAAAGCAAATAGACAACCTTCAGAATGGGAAAAGATATTTGCATATTATTAATCTGACAAAAACTTGATAACTAGGATCTATAGAGAACTCCAATTAGTCAACAAAAAAAGACCCAACAATCCCAGAAATCACTGGGCAAGAGAGATGAATAGAACCATCTCTTAAAAAGACAGATGAATGGCTAACAATCATATGAAAAAATGATCATCATCCCTAATCATCAGAGAAATGCAAATCAAAACTACCATGAAATACCACCTAACCCCAGTGAGAATGACCCACATCACAAAGTCTCAAAGCTGCAGATGT
This sequence comes from Perodicticus potto, assembly GCA_963574655.1. Lineage (NCBI taxonomy): Eukaryota > Metazoa > Chordata > Mammalia > Primates > Lorisidae > Perodicticus > Perodicticus potto. Next base: position 65,376 of record CAUYRH010118354.1, read on the forward strand.
TGATGTGGATATGGAGAGAAGGGAACACTTTTACACTGCTGGTGGGACTGCAAACTAATACAACCTTTTTGGAAGGAAGTATGGAGAATCCTCCAAGAACTCAAATTAGAGTTCATTACTAGGCATCTACCCAGAAGAAAAAAATCCTTTTGTCATAAGGACATTTGCTCTGGATTGCAGCTCAATTTACAATTGCCAAAATGTAGAAACAACCTAATTGCCTGTTCCTAATCCCAGGGATGGATTAACAAGATGTGGTGTATGTATACCATGAAATACTATTCAGCCACTAAAAAAGATGGAGACTACATCTTTTGTATTAACCTGGATGGAGGTGAAACATGTTCTTCTTAGCAAAAGCATCACAAGAATGGGGAAGCAAGAATCAATGTACTCTATTCTAAAATGAAGGCAGTGGATAAGCTAATACAAGGGGGGTAGGGTATGAGCAAGTGGGGAGAGGGGAGATGGGGGATGGGGTCACGGTGTATGGCACACCTCTTTGGGAGCAGGACACAATTATAAGAAGGACTTTATCTAACAAACAGAGTCTGTGTAACCTAATTCTTTGTACCCTCATTGAATCCCACATGATAAGAAAAAAAGTGGACAATAGCATGGTAAAATTAGAGTTTCCAATTTCCAATTTCCATGATGAAGAATTTCGTCATTCTTCAGAGCATCAGTGCTAGAACTTTATCCTGAGAAATCAGATTGGTCCTCATGGAGATTTTGGATTTTCCTCTGGATTTTCCTCTTGGATTATCTCTGTTGGTTTTTCTCCACCTTTCACACCATCTCTTCCCAATATCTGTTAAGGTCAGGAAATGCATACTTACCTTTAGATTTACCAGGGAAAACTGGGTAGGCATTTCCTTTTCCTGGGCGAAACATTAGCATGTGGAAGATAACTCAAATCCAAATGGCTGTTTAATGGTCTATTGAAATTTGTCACAAGAATAGGAATAAAGGACAGCGCATGTGGCTCAAAGGAGTAGGGTACCAGCCCCATATACCGGAGGTGGCGGGTTCAAACCCAGCCCTGGCAAAAAAAAAAAAAAAAGAATACGAATGAAGATTGTTATGAACTAACAGCAGGCAGATATTATAAAGTTGGTGAAATCTGCTTTGCCAACGCTAATTAATATTTCACTTTTTCTACTTCTTGAAATGCAGCCCTCAGACATACTCCTATAGTACTCTCATGGTGCACTTGGCTGCCACAGAAAAGACGGTGGCCCCTCGTTCAATCTAAGTAGTAAAGATTCGGGCGGTGCCTGTGGCTCATCGAGTAGGGCGTCAGCCCCATATACTGAAGGTGGTGGGTTCAAACCCAGCCTCAGCTGAACTGCAAAACAGAAAAATAGCTGGGTGTTGTGGTGGGCGCCTGTAGTCCCAGCTACTCGGGAGGTTGAGGCAAAAGAATCGCCTAAGCCCAGGAGTTGGAGGTTGTTGTGAGCTGTGTGACACCACGGCACTCTACCAAGGGTGATAAAGTGAGACACTGTCTCTACAAAAAAAAAAGAAAGAAAGAAAAAAAAAAGTAGTAAAGATTTCAACATGGAACTGCACCCAGGACTCTGTGGACAGCCTGGAGGGGGCACCCAAGGGATGATTCTTGAATGATGACATTGGACTCTATGGCAAATTAGAAAGTAGTTTTATAATATTGGGAGAGAGACTGGAAGTGGCTCATGCTAGTAATCCTAGCACTTTGGGAGGAAGATCCCTAGAGGCCAGGAGTTCGAGACTAGCCGGAGCAACATAGCAAGACCACTATCTCTACAAAAGAAAAATTTAAAAATTAGCTGGGCGCAGTGGCATACCTGTAGTCCTAGCTGGTTGGAAGACTGAGCCGAGAGGATCACCTGGGGCCAGGTGCTGGAAGTTACAGTGAGCTATGACAGTGCTACTATACTCTAGCTCTGGCATGAGTGAGACTATCTCACACCGAAGTGGTGACTCTTCCTTTGCTTAAGTGAAAGCTAGATCTTCTTTCTAGAATCTAACTGCAGGGTGTGTACGTGTACATGCTTGTGAATGTGTGTGCATGCATGCAAAAAAGAGTAAAAAGTGAAGTGTAAGTAAACCATAAATAACTGCACTAAGGAAATCACCTTCAGATGAGGCTTGTAGTAAATACAGTTCAAAGAAGTTTGCTTTATTTTTCGGTTTTGTTTTGTGAAGCTAAGACAGCAGGGTGTTTAATGGTGAATGGCCTGTAAGTATGACGGGAAGTCTGTATGCAACAGGCAAGGCAAGACCCCCTCCACTATACTTTCTGCATTTGTAAGATGGGTGCTGTGGCTGACTAGCAAAGAGGTGGTTTCCAGCTCCAAAAATCTGGTTTAATTGTTGTATACGATTAGCTTTTCTTTTCTTTTTTTCCCTTTCCTTTTCTTTTGTTTTTTCTTCTCTTTCTCTCTCTCTCTTTTTTTTTTTTTTTTTTTTTAACAGAGTCTCACTTTCTTGCCCAGGCTACAGTTCATAGCATTGTACCTCACAGCAACCTCAAACTCCTGGGCTCAAGTGATCCTCTTGCCTCTTGAGTAGCTGGAACCTACAGGTGCATGCCACCATACCTGGCTAGTTTTTCTATTTTTTATTTTTATTTTTATTTTTAGTATTGATAGGGTCTTCTTCTTGCTCAGACTGGTTTTAAACTCCTGAGCTCAGGCAATCCACCTGCCTCGGCCTCCAAGAATGCTAGGATTACAGGTGTGAGCCACCATACCCAGCCAAGTTCAGCATTTCTTAAAAGTTTGTACCACTTTATAGCTCCGTGAAGTGATAAGAATCAGATTCTATCACCAAGTATCACTTGAGCACCAGCTTTGTGTTAGGCTCTATGCTGGCCACCATGCCACAGCTAGCACGTGGGGACGCTGGATTATGTTTTCATTGACATTTCTGTTCTCACCTGATAACTTGCCTTCAGAGAATCAGCGATGCTTATCTTGGGGACTTGGTTGGCCCATCCTCCCAGAGCAGGAGCATCCTGACAGGCAGGCCTCTCTGGTGATGCTCTCTCTTGCCCAGCCACCTACTTGTTAGCTCCTACTTAAAAATATTTTCCTTATAACTAAATCATTTCTGTTTTCAATTAAGTCTTCAAATACCTGTTACAGATAAACTGCTCATTTCTTTGAGATATTCGGAACCCTTTGTACTAAAAAAAATGTGTTAAAAAAAAGAAAGAAAACACAAAGAATATGGTTTGTGTTTCTTTTCCAGCAACTCTTGATATATTAGTGTCTCTGGGTCAGACAACCCTCTCTATTAATAAACTTCTTGAGGCCAGATAGCATTCTTCCCCCGTCTCAGTCACTCAGGGCATGCAACGCTATTCCTCTCACGTGGCAAGCATTCTGTAAATGTTTCTAATAGTATGAATGGCAGCCCTTTAATTATTTAAAAGCTGCTACCAGTTTTCCCCAAACCCCCTTTGGCTAAAACTTCGAGTTTTCTCCACCTCTCTGTGTACAGTAAGTGTCCTTCCTTGAACACAGTCCCTGTGTCAGGGTGCTGTCCCTGCCCCTGGCCCTTTGGTTCCCCAGACACAGTCTAGTGACTGGGGTTGGCCCTAATGCAGCCCTGTTACCTTAGGTGGCTTCCCAGTCACCTTCACACCTGGGGACTCATATAAGGAGGCGGAAAGCTCAAGCCTGTGATTTCACAGGAGCTTTGGTTCATCAGGTCTCCCTCATCCTATGCTGTGTAGAATGAAAGTTTGAAATGAAACTGGAGTTCTGCATTTATTCCTGTTAAAATCCATGTTGCTACAGTTTCAGCTCATCACTCTTCAAACTGAAAAGATCTTTGAGAATCCCAATCCTGTCCCCTCTCTCATGATTTATCCATCCCAGCCATACAACATCTGAAAACAGCTGGATAAGCTCTGTATGTCCAGGTGGGTTTTTGAAAATGTATGGTGCAAAAGATGAGCAAATATTAGGCCAGAAAACTTTCCTATGTCAAAAGTACTCAGGCATACCCAACATTTAACAGTGCCACTAAGGCATTATCCCGGGGACTTTCAGGACGGCAGGGAGATTCTCTCGCTTTGGCTACTCCCCTGAGTGATGCTCAGCCTGGGTTTCCTCCAGCTGCCCTCGAAAGTGTACGGATGTTGGCCATCCATTGCTTTGCCGAAGGCCTGCGGTGGAGGGGAAGAGCTGAGGCTCTAGGGCCAGCCTGCCCAGTGAGCTCCAGCTCTGCTACGTGCCAGCTGGGTGACCCTGGGAAGTTCATTGACCCCTGTGCCTCTATTTCCTCATTGGGGAAAGAAAGAGCTAACAGCAGCACCTGCCTCACAGGACTCTTGAGGCCTGAAAAAATGGAGTGCTAGGAGACACCCTGGCGGTGGTGCTCAGTAGATGCTGACGATTATTAGGATGACACCTTTCCTCATGAAGCCGTGCTTCCTACTCCTTCATTCCACCAGACACTCATGAACTGTCAATTAAATTAGCCTTGGATTGTTTTATTTCCCGGGAATCAAGACCAGCCGTGGTAGTGTTTGAAATACATGCCCCACCTTTAGAAATAAGCAAATTTGTCTTTCTTAAGTCTTTCATCACAGACCCTGGTGCCCATCTGCCTCGAGGTTTATGCCCCTTTTCTGAAGGCTTCCCAGTCGCATAAGCATGCCTTTCATCCGGCCAGCAGACTTGAGCCTATGAAGAGCAAGGAAGGGGGATCTTACTTATTTACCCAACTAGACAGTGCTCAAGTCCTCTCCTGGCCATTATCACTGCAAGTCGTTTTCCTTAATAGAGAAAATTAAAGAAAATTATGAAATGAGTTGTTCTGCCACTTGTGTCCTGCTGTTAACACTAAACTGAGCGATGGCCATATGCTCCCGTGTCTTTCTTCCAGCTCCAGGCATACCTAAAAAGGCTTGTCAATTCCTTGGCAGGCTTCACCAGCCTCCCCTAATTCCGCCCTTCCATGCAGGCGTAGCATACCTATCTGATCCCCTTCATGTTAGCCCCCAGCTGGGTGTTATTCATCCAGAGAAGATGAAGATGAATGATGAAGAGAAGAGGAAGATGAATTCCTCTGGGTGCAGATCCTCTACAGACCGGAAATCATCAGGTGGCCTCTTGGCCACACTGATCTGTTTCTTTAGGTGTCACCTACTTTTCTCCCTGATCATGAAAATTTATGACCAAAGAGTTAAAATTCCTGTTTAGAGCCTTCCATTTCTCTTAACTCACCCTTCCCTTGAGTTCAGACTCTGTGATCATAGCTATTTTTTCCTCCAAACTTTTCTTGAGTTCGATTTTCTTAAATTCTGGGTTAGATGTTGGGACTCTGACAAACATTTTCTTCACTCATTATTATGCCATGTTCTCTTGTATACAAGGCTGCTGTCCATTTCTCTTCTTCCCTTCCAATTCCTCAGCTTTGGTGAGTCCAGAGCAGAAAGTAACTGTGACCTTCACTGCAGTTTTCACCGTCTGAGAGATTGGGTCATTAGCAAGGGAAGTCAAGAAATGTATTAGATATTGAGGGGCTTTTGGAGGTGGGGCAGAATGAGACTTCCATTAATTATTTCAAGCAACTGTTTTTGGCTATAACAAATGCATAGAAAAGACTCTTAATCGTAAGCATAGAAATCAATGAATTTCTACAAAATAAACACACTATATTAACTAATCACAAGACCTATCCACTCCACTGAAACTTTCCTGTTACCTCATAAATTAGTGTTAGGGAAGTTATAATCTATACCAAGAAGGTGATAGTTACTGTGATAGGAGTAGATTTTTGTTGAGAACTTAACTGCTTGCCAAGCACCACGCCAAACAATGTACATGTATATTAATTAATATTTCTATGACGTGGTCTTATTATCTCATTTTTAAAGATAAGAAACTGATGCTGAAAAGGAAATAGGGAGATATTGGGCAAAGGGCACAAAGTTACAATTAGGAGAAATAAGTTTGTGAGGTCTATGGCACAGCACAGTGACTGTGGTTAACAATGTATATTTCAAAATTGCTGAGAGTAAATTTCAAATGTCTCACCATTGATATGTTAATTAGATTGATTAAATCATTCCACATTGAATATATACATCAAAACATTACATTGTATCACAAAACTATATACAATTATCTGTCAATTAAAAACAACATGAATTTTAAAATAGTAAATTAAAAAACATACAAAGGAATGATGTACACACACACACAGATCTGGCTGTTGAGTGTCTGGCCAGACAATAGTGTGTGCTCCAGCTACAGGGAATGTGTGGATTGTCTCCCAGGATGCAGTAACTTTTACAAATGCTATAACAAGTAATAGTAGCATAATAGGAACAAGAAGGTTCTTTCCACATCTGAGGCAGAGATGGGAACTGCTTCTCATCCAGAAATGTCCATGACCCAGAATGTTCCGTTTCCTGGGAATTCTCGGTAACTTGGTGCTACTGTAATCATTTGTACTCACCCACCTTGTCGTATGATGTAGCAAATGGGGGTACCTAATAAATCTCATTTGAAGATTGGAAAAAAATTTAAGGAACTGAAGTTTGAAGAGATTATGTTACTTGCCCAAGATCATAAGCTGGGATTCAAACCCTGGTCCAGCTACTTCTAGAGACTAGACTCTTAACAATTACAGTAGGCACAAGGTCCACAGCTTCTGAGACAGCTTCTTAGCCACAGCACTATTGACATTGGGGCTGGAGAGTTCTTTGTCCCGGGGGCTGTTTTGTGCATTTTAGGATGTTAAACAGCCTCTCTGTCCTCTACCAACTAGATGCCAGAAGCATCTCCATCTCCCACCAGATATGATAATCAAAAACATTTTCAGGCTCGGCGCCTGTAGCTCAGTGGGCTAAGGCGCCAGCCGCGTACACCTGAGCTGGTGGGTTCGAATCCAGCCTGGGCCCGCCAAACAACAATGATGGCCACAACCAAAAAATGGCTGGGCGTTGTGGTGGGTGCCTGTAGTCCCAGCTACTTGGGAGGCGGAGGCAGGAGACTCGCTTGAGCCCAGGAATTGGAGGTTGCTGTGAGCTGTGATGCCACAGCACTCTATCCAGGGTGACAGCTTGAGGCTCTGTCTCAA